>JXOS01111434.1:0-14200 GCA_001015075.1 Cirrula hians
ATTTTTGAGCTAGAGCAATGAAATTCGGTTTCTCACTCCATTATTTCAGGTAGCTCCCGTGGGTCACGGAAGTCAGTAAAATAAACCAGATGCATCATTGTATGCTTCTGTCATTTGGTACGGAAACATTTTTCAATCACTGTCATGGCATTGTAAAATTTCAGAAAATTCGGTGGATAATTTCGGGTAACCCTCATATAACGATCTCTCCCATTTCACGGAAATAAGGGCAATATCAGATAATAACTTCAACCCACCTCCCATAGGATCATTAATTCAGATTTCATGGAACTTAGCATAAAAGCTTTGTGTATCACAACATACTACTGTAATATGGTATGAAAGCATTTGTGGGTCATTACGATTACCTTGTACAATTTGAGAAAAATTGGTTTATAATTTCAAATACTGCAAGAATCAAGAATTCATCAAAACTTTATAAAAAGAAATAATGTTGAAATCAGCAATTGGCAATAAAAGTAAAATGAAAACAGTGTATACAGAATTAGATTGACATTACCAAGTGAACCCCAAGATCATGTCATTAAATCAGGACCCATGTGATCACCTTACGAAATACAAAATTTTATACCGATGTGTCGTAGACTTCCAATATTTTGGATATTTTGAATGTATGTAATGAATGTATAGTAATGATAGCATAGAAACACCCTTTTCCCAATTTATATTTTTTAAAGACACGTAAATGGGATTAAAAAAATAATCGATTAAATGGTGCCTGTCCGTTAATTTTTCGGAAACTACAATAAGCAGACAAGTTTTCTAGTTATAAAAATAAAGATTGGTTTGTGAACACATTTTTCAAAATGTCAGGTCGAGTTCAGAAATTTGTCACAGCCATCTGTTAGTTCGGGAAGCTCCAATACCCTGGATTTCACTGAAATTATAATTAATACAATACATTTCCATGATATTCTGCATTTTCGATTAATCGGACAATAACGTCGGATACCTCGCATACACCGTTTACCTTAACTGTATGCATTGAACGGATTTCAAATTTGATAGTTTGGCATTTCATGATGAGCAAAATGCAACCTGACATGGATCATTTACACTCGAATTGACAGAATTGTTATTATGTGCAGTTATTTCTGACTATAATTTTTATTACAGTATATATTATTCTTTGCTTAAATATTCTTCTATTGAACGGAAATCAGTCCATAATTTCCAATATCCCCGATGTATCGAATCATCCAGAAGTTGCTGTAGAAGTGTTTCTTGCTAGGTCATTTTTAAAATTTCGTCTACATTTTGCCTTTTAAATAGTCCACAAACCTTCCAAGAATGGAACTATATCCCACTAGACCCATCTTCCTTGAATTGACCAACACTTGGATTGGTGTCGCCTCTTCTTTTTTTATTAGCATTTGGTATTTCATTTAAAAAATAACTCGGTTGGTTTTCGGCCAATCATGGCTATTCGAAATTCATCCATTGGCAATGCTTATTTAATCCCCCTTATGAAAAATCATTGAACTGGATTGATGTTTGGGGTTAAATTTGTTTAATACCCTCTTATCGAACAGCATACGTGAAGAGTTATCTTTCATTTCCATCCAATCATGTATTTTCGGAAAATATTTAATTATTATCATTACCCATCAATATCTTATAGATCCTTTTAGATATGAACTAAGTCCTTGTTTTGATACAAAAATAATGAAAATTAGTTTGAGCTCAGAGTTAATTTTTCAAAATTGCTGTGTTCTTAGAATTAAGAGTGTTAGCGAATGCAGTTAGTTTAGTTTAGTTTAGTATAGTTTAATTCAGTTCCAGTGCTTGGGTTAAGTATTGGATGGAGAATTTTCGTAAAGAGTGTTGCGCAATGTGTGGTATTTCCGAATTAGCTAATACTATTAATTGTACCGGTTTTGCAGGCATGTGAGCTGACAAAATACAATTCACTGTAAAGTCGATGCATGCAAGCGTCCAGCCATTATTGAAATTAATAAAAATGAAAAGGGGAGCGGGAAAGTCAAGGAAAACCCGCTTACAGATAGCACCGGCATCGAATACGGCGACGGTAACGGCAAACACCCACACACAATATCATAAGAGCAGTTAATAGTGTTTGTTCAACGCAGCGCACAGCCACAAGCAGCACGGCAACGCACGCCATGCCACAACGCAATTTAATGTCATCGTTTGCTTTTCCTAGCAAACACTAATGCGCTGGCTGGCTGGATGACTGACTTACTAGCTGGGTGGCCAGTTAGTGCAGAGCACACCCAACACATACATACATACAGACAACCGCACGAGCGCAGCAATTACAATAAACGGCTACTAGTTGCGTTGCGTAAAAGTAGCACTCACTGATAGCGTCATCGGTAAAGTTTTTACTTGTTTTAGTTTTAGTTTTCAATTTAATTTGATTTTCCTCATTTAGCCGCATTTTCTGCCTTCGCATTTTGTAAATAAATTTTTCTGTTTTTTTGTACGCTCATTTTGCATTTAAGCCAGATGAAAATTAATTTTCCTTTTATTTTCCGTAAGTCAGTTGGGAGCTAACATTCGCGGCATGCACACCATTGCTGTTCAACAAACAGCTCAGCCGACCACATATACAAACACACACACATGCAATTATAGTTGGCCAGCGCTAGCATTCTGTGGCCAATGTCATTTTAGCAATAACAAGAGCAGCACAAGCACCACGAAGGCGGCGCAGTACAGGCCGACCGAGCGCAGCGCGTATCGGAATGCCAATAAACAAATGGAATTGCGAAAAGGCAATAATTAAATAAAATTAAATAAATTCATTCAATTAATAGAAAACAACAGGAACGAATTTATTACAAAACACAAAATAAACAACATTCAGAATCGATTACATTGCCAGCGCTGTGTCCGTCAGCACATTTGTTTGCATAATAGTAGAAGCAACAACAAGAGCAAAGTATACTGGCATCAACAAGTTTGGAAAGCGCAAAATTGAATCGAATCGCAAGCAATTGCCAAGAACGCAGCTAGAGCAAATAAAAATTCTAGCAAGTCCAGCGCATTGTGAGTTCTGCGAGCATTGGGGTCCAAAATTTGTTTAAACAACAACATCGTGCTCATAGCACAAATAACAACACGAAAAACAAAAAGTGTTTTCACTGTGGGCACCTAACCGGAAGCCAACACTTGAAAGCGCATTGCGCGCAAATTAATCAAAAAAAAAACTTAAAACAACCAAAAACATTTTTTTTCGCATTCCTTGGGCATAACATTTAAAATTAGATGTTGCTCCGGGAGCAGCAGAAGTGGCATGTGGCATGCATGATTTGCCTATGCATGGCAGCAGTGCATGCCTACTACACAGACGTAAAGAATCCTTGTGCGTTCATCGATACGGTCAACATAAGTGGCAGCTACAGTGACGAAAGCACACATACCTACTTCACCACCACCTGGGTACCCATACCGCGCGAGCTGGTGGCCACCTACGATTTCGTTATAGAGAATGGCATACGCATACCAGCCGAACGTCATTTGCGCGCCTGCATCTGCAAGCTGAAGCCATGCATACGCTTCTGTTGCCACGAAGGGCAATACTACGACATAGTTAACCAGACATGCCAGCACTTCAGCGAGGAACACGATGTCGGCAATGTATATGATCAGAGTCTGGTCGATGTGCGTACACAGAGTGGCCGCGTACGCACTGTCAACACGAGCGAGTACTTTAGCGTACACATTGGGGCGCCGTGCGTTAAAATGCGTACTGTCACCAAGGACAACCAATTGGTGCATTGGACATTGTATGCGGTGAGTATTAAACGGTACACATGTTCGCTTCCCACAGTCACTTGTACACTTTGCTGCACTCACACACACGCTATTGAATAGTGGAATTTTTAATGTCTCCTCGTTAGGACGGTACCATTGTCCATCGGAATCATGTGTTTTCCAAGCACTACTGCTACTCGCTGTTGCAGTTGAAGAACCTTTCATGGGAATGGCAGCCTTTAGCCTGCGCGCCAGAGAAGTTGCCATTTGTCCTGGGTGTACGTGAATGGACATATGCCATATGTAAGTACAGCAACCAATTCCTTGCACACCGAAATTAAGCCAATGGCTGCGTCTCGTTACTGTTCAGTATCGCCAGCGAGCTCCTAAAGATATCGGAGACGATACGCCAGTAAACACTCCAATGTATTCGTTGTAGTAAGCAATAGGTATTCGAAAATTGTTAATATTTGTGCAATATTTGCGATGACTTGCCTTGCTAGGCCTACCCCAATGACAATAAAGATCGATGATATAGTCGGTCAGGACCGACTGCATTATATTTATGAATCATTCAATTGATAAGAGCCTCAAAATATTAAAAGAATACCAAATTTCAATCACTTCCGATGAAACGAATGATTTGTCATATTACTCTATGATATCAGGGAAATCACTCTAATATTTTGGAATCTTCACAAAAGCGTTTTATCCCCGATTTTACTTAATTGAAGAGATACCAGTTGTTTCATTGGATGTGATTGACATATGGTATTGTTCAGCCTTCGATATAAAGGCTTGAATTAACCGCTAAGGCTAATGATGACTTACCAAACTATTCAATCGCTTTTGCCCTGAACATCACTACTCTTCCTGCAATGAGATTTCAATTTATGAATGCTACCCGTAAAGTAAGCATCTGGAAGGGCTGCATAATGCATTTCCGCATTTCTGATGACCTTATTATTTGATGGAAAACATTTTTCAGGCATACATATTTTTAAATCTGGACACAGATGGATGTCACTAGGAGCTATATCGTCTGAATACAGGGAATTCTTTTACAATTCGAACTTTGATTAGATATTGTAGAAATGTTCTTTTGAGACGGTGCAGTGTCCTGAGGAAAAAGGGATTTTTTCTTCTGCTTCCCAAAGGAAGCATAAGATTCAGAATTTATTGTTTCAAAAATTATCAAGTCATCCACAAAAAAAAAATCCTTTCGCATCCCAAAAAACTGATGCTTACTCATGCTCATGGCCGATTTTGGACTGACTTCGTTTCTGAGTCGAAGAACCAGGTTCACACCGCTCATTAGTCGCCGAGTTTGGTACAGAATCATGTATGCTAGATCTAAGTTTCTTCAACTGTGAATGAATGAATGAATCGACGCATAAATTCAACTGTTTTCTTGCGCAAACACCTAAAACGAACTAAATCCACTTGATCCGCTTTAAATCTAGCTGAAAACATGTACACAGCTTTCTTAACCCCAATTCTCCAGTGACAATATTGCTAACACTGTCCAATGAGATGCCTTGGGCTTCTACTATACCTCTTTCAATCACTAGAGAATTGTTCAATAGAAAATCCTGTATTTTTTTCTACGATTTCGGGTATTGTAACTGTTTTTGGACATCGTTGACACGGATCAACGCAAAAGCTTGTACGCCTACGTTTAATTTGAACAACCTATCTTTTTGGTGTACTAATTGGAGGCGAAGAGTCATATAAACAATAACATAACATAACATAACAAAAAAAAAACTTATTGTGGTAATTCACCATTAACGCTTTGTACTCATTTATGTAATAATAATTCTCATATATCATTTCTGTAAATAGTATGCATGTAATTTATTCAGTAGTTTATTTGTCAAAAATGGCCGAGTCGGATGGCCCAGGTGCTGAAGTTGTAACTGTAGAAAAAACTCAATGGTTCAAGGGGGACTGTGTCAAAACACTTCAACATCGAAATAAATCAGAAGATACGATCTTTTAGCACAAGATTTTTAAAGGTGAACTCCCTATTATATTGGAATGATTGCACAAACCTCTCGTATTTTGCCCATAACTGTTACCACTTTTACCTTGTTCTGGATTTGTACTCAAAGTTAAGGGAAATGTATACTTCGACTGTATGTATTTAAAACTCAGAACGAGTGCGCACACACACACACACACACACACACACTCGAGACAGATCAAAACATATACCGATATGATCAGCTTCACCACAGGAATTGAGCTAGCAATGTCCGTCCGTCCGTATCTTCGTCCGTAATGCAAAACTAGAAACAAGGACTTGAGCTTAACGCACATATATTCTATAGGTCAAAGTTTGAATTTGGTTAAGATCCATCAAATATTTCGCATTCCTCCAGTATCCCTATTTACTTGAAATTGAGGCTTATGACTACTGAAGCGAGGAGAGTTGGTGATTTGCAATGAAATTTTTTGAATAAGAAGCCATGGAATCTAAGTCTGTTCCAAGAATTGACAAGATTGAATGATAATCCGTGACTTTTCTATACTTAATAATGTGGAAGCGACGTGTTACTTTCTTAGTTGTTACACACGGCGCCAATGAAATTGGCTAAGTGTATATTAGTTTTGGTCATACAATTTTAACAACGAGAACGAGTGACCGGGCACCTAACAAAGTATATACCGATCTGATCAGCATCACCACAGAATTCGATATAGCGATGTCTGTCCGTCCGACCATCTGTGCGACTGATCGTCATCAAATTCTGGAGAGAAAGCGGCTTGAGCCACAATTACCAAATTCTGCACACATAATCTTTGGAAAAATGTTAGATCTAAGTTCGAACTTGAACCCGATCCGCCCAAAATTTCATGTACCTCCAGTACATCTATTTACTCAAAATTGGGGACTTAAGTCCACTGGAGCCGTTAGAGTTGGTATTTTGCAATGCAATTGTATTATTAGGTAGATATTCATAACATCTAAGTTTCAAAAATGGTCATGATTGAATAAAAATCTGACGTACCTCAAGTACTCCTATATGGTCCCAATTTTTTAGTGCAGATTTACTCACAGTTATAATTAAAACTTTATAAAATTACAGTATTGAGTGAACATAATTATATTCAATAATCAATAGAGCACGATTGGATTAAATTCAGAGGTCCCTCCAGTACACCTATGTGGTCCCAAAAGAATTTAGCTAAAAAATTAATCAAATTCAACAAAATTTTAGTACTGAATTTTCATAATTATGATCAATAAGATTACAAATAATAAACAAGATTGGATGAAAATAAGAGGTACATCCAATACACCTATGAGGTCCGAAAGGGGGGTTTTTATTTGCCTTATAGCAAACTCGGCTAGGAAAATTAAGGTTTTTCGGCATTTTATTATGGAATTTTCATAATTTTGAACCATCTGTGTACCAAAAACGCACATCATGGGAAGAAACTCAGAGATACCTTCAATATACCTATGTGGACCGAAAAAAGGGCTCTGAGCAAATTTGAACAGAATAATTCTATGTTTTTGGGAAGCGACGTTAGCCGACATTACATTCTGATTTGTGAGCTTAGCTGGATCAGACAAGTGTTTGTGGCTTTACTTGAACCCTGTTTTCTCTTCCTCGCTTAGAATCTACTTGACAATTTCAGAATTGAATAATCAGTTTTGTAAAGTCCTCCAGGGAAGAATCATATTGTTAGTTTAAACCAAGAAATTCTCAATGGTATTGTCAAGAAGGCACCGAATAATAACTAGCATGTATTGTTTGTGTGAATTCAGTAAACCGCATAGTTTTCACACCGATCGGTCATGGACTATGGGATATTATTGGTATACTACTATGGATCTGTTCAAAATTTGTTACGAGTAGGAATAGGCAATTATAAATTTCTTTTAGACATATTCATGGAATATGCGAGAGTAAAAGCGATGTCTGCCTTTCTCTCAGTCAGTCCGTTCACCCGTCCATGAAAATGATAACTAGAGTAATTCTAAAGCTAGTGTAATGAAATTCGGTTTATAATAAAATTTTTAAGAAACCCGATCAAGTTCGAGATCTGGCCAAATAGGTGACTAATTTCAAATTCTACCCATAGGACGTATACATCCCATTTCACAGCAATTTGCATAAAAACCAGATGTTTGATCGCATACTTCTAAAATTTTTTATGAAAGCATTTTTGGGTCATTCCATAAATATTTTTCAATTTGGGCGAAACCGGAGTAAAGCTCCGGATATTTCACAAATAAAGCTCATTTGTCATTCCACGGAATTCAGCAAAAAACCAAGTGTATCATATGCTAATTAAATTTGGTAGGGAAGCTTTCTTGGGTTATTGCTTGAATATATTCAAATTTTCTTAAAATCCATCAATAATTTGGGTACTTCACATAAAACATATGCTCCGCATTTCACGGAATCTAGAAATTCGGTATTCATGCGTTTTGACATTATTTTTGAATAAATTTCTGTAATTTTAAGGAAATCAGTTCATAATTACGGGGCCCTCATACAATAACCAATACTTTTATAGGAATTTACCGAAATTATTATTATTATTATTAAACAAGTATGTTGCAAACTGCATTTCGCAGTGTGAATAACTTATATTAAAAGTACAACAGGTGCTAAAGCGTACTGGAGAGATGACTGGTAACAAACGAAATCTACGTCTACGCAAGCATTTTTTTATTCTAATTAATATATTCTTGTCAAACTTTTCAATTCATATTTCTTTAAACTATTCATATATTTAATTGCTTCTCTTAATTCTTTAAAAAGAAAAAATCTACAATAACAGGTGCATGCAGACTAATTTAACATAAGATAAATAGAAATAGACTGAGGGTATTATGGGTTTTTGCAAAGTATGTAATGCATAGAAATAATCGGCTATATGTTTCTTTGAGACATTTGCATAGAATCAAAAATAAGGCTAAATACCGATGTCCGTCTGTCTGTGAACAAGATAACTTGAGTAATTTTTGAGCTAGAATAACGAAATTCATTTTGTGCAGATATTTTGAAGGAAGTAAGACCGAGTTCGTGAACGGGCCAATTCGATCAGTAATTTCGGCTTCCATCGGTCGATTATCTCCAATTTCACGGGAATTAGTATAAACACCGAATTTTTTATAGCATGCTCCTGTAATTTGGTATAGATTTTTCAATTATTGCTATAATATTGGTAAATTTGAGCAAAATTGGTTCATAACTCAGGGTACACCCCTTGGTTACTTCTTATGAGTAAATACAAGTTTTTTCTTCGGAAGCTACTTTAAGTTTCTTGTAAGATTATGATGCTTTTATAAATTGAATGACTGATGGGTCTTATGTAGTCTGTTTTGACCGACTATTACATCGATCTTGTTTTAAAATGAATAACTCATATCCTTTAGAATGTAATTGGTTTTGAAAGAGTATTACATATATTAAATACGTTGAAAAACAAGAAAATTCCGATTGACCGATGTCAGTCCGTCTGTCCATGAATACCATGCCTTTAATTATACTGATGAGTCAATTGACTATGCATTGCATTCTTTAGACGAATATATAAGATCCTTAGTTAATTGAAGGCCGGGTATAAACAGTTAAAATATCCATCAAAATTTTATCAACGTTCGTTGACTTTTTCGAGCAAGTTTAATGACTTCATTGCCGTCTAATGTGTAGAAAGAATTGCGTAATTTATAGATTTGTTTTCATTGACAGGTCTCTTCATTGCTGTCATTTGCATGGTAATTATATTGTTTGTGTATTTGTTTTGCACCGAAATACGCAACACATTCTATGGGGTCGCCATTAAAGCCTACGCGCTCTGTCTCATTATTGGGTATTCCTTACTGGCACACTTGACGCTCACCGAACCGGCCAGCATGTCGAAGTTTGCCTGTAATTATATGCGTAAGTACTGCTTATCGTCGAATCTATTTTCTAAGTTAAATGAGACTCTATTATTGCAGCTTGTATTGTGCTGATGTACCTGGTGTTATCCTTCTACTTACTAACATTCATTAGCTTCAATTTCTACTTGAATTTTCACGGCGTGATCTTGACGAAGTTGATGTTTTGGCTGATATTCTTTCCCATTGTTTTGCTGGCTGTGGGCTGGTCGTTCTATGTCAGCTATGACCACTATGGCACAAAGCCAGTGTTCGGCGGCGATACATGCTGGTTCGATCGTAAGTATGCCAACTGCCACATGGCAAAGCAATACTTTCATTTTTAACTCTTCCATAGCACGTAATTGGTCTATTATGATCTACTTGTACGCACCGATATTTGTAGCGTGCTGTTTCAGCGGCTTCTTCTATGTCATCACACTAATACGCATCAGCGAACGGCAGACCACCGACGGCCCTAAAGTTTTTTCGACCATCGAACATAATCGGTGAGTGCCGAACAGCCAAAAAGGTGGCAATTTGCATTCAACTAATTCATTTGCTTTGATGCATTTCAGGTTCAAGTCGTTTTGGAAATTCTTCAGCTATACAGCGACTTCGTATCTGGTGACCATGAGCTCATTCATCTTCAACTATTATCGCAGCGAGCAAACCCACATCAACTATTCAGTCTGCTTATTCGTGGCCTTTCATGGGTTCGGCGCTCTATACGCGCTCATTGGTAAAAACCAACAAGTGCAGAATTTCCTGCGTCGCATTGAGGCCGATGTGTAAGTGTGTAGCCGAGAGTGTCCAATACCCACTGCTACAACTTTAATCATTATCTCTTTCACTCCTATTTTTGCTATGAACTTATTTTGTTTGCGCTGGAAATCAATCGGTTTCAACGCAGCGATGATATTATTGAAACGGACGGCGATAATTCCGTGCAAATGGCCAATTTTCTTTAAATGTACAAACAACTAACTATATTTAAATTATGATAATATATGTATTTATTTTCATTTATTCTAAAAATGTAATAAAAAAAAATCATTTAAGAAGTGAGAAGCTTGCTGAAGAATCAATTGTTTGATAAAAGCTTAGCATCCATATATGGGTTGGGACTTTTATCTTCAAGTCCACGGAAAATCTATTTATTTATAATTTATTTTTTTTTATGTGATTGAAATGTATTTGTTAGATCTAAGAAAACTATGGAATAATGACCAAAAATTAGTGAGAAATGGAAGGGTTCTGATCTGAAACCTTATGCATTTTTAACACATTCGACTGATGAAAGACGGGAGTACTGGAGGCGTATGCAAATTGAATATAATTATTATGCATTCATGCAACGTACTGATCGGACCCCTATAAAACGATCTAGCGAGCAGAACGAAAAGCGTAAAGTATTATACTTCTGAATGACGTCTGTCAATGTCATGATTTTTTCCTTTTGACATTTGTTGTCTGTCACCTAATGCTTGCACTTCTTCTGTTAACAATTGTTACTTTCGCATTAATTTTAATAAGGAATCAGAAAAGGAGCATTTTCGTCATATTTTGCTTTTCCGATTCCATTAAGCGGAAAAAGCAGCTAAGCTGATAAAAACTTACCTGATGTGTATGGTCATGAAGCCTCAAAAGAAGCACGATGCCGGATTTGGTTTACAAATTTCTGTTCGGGAGAATTTTCACTCAAACATGCGCCACGTTTAGGTCAGCTTTAATTGAATCGGTTCGTCACGTATCTGTGTGTGAAATTGGAGAGACGTTAAATATATTAAAATCAAGCGTTAATTATCATATAAGACATGATATATAGATATCAAATAACTCGGAAGCAATTAATTTAAACAACGCATATCAAGTCTTGAGATTTCCATCGGAAGCGCAATGAATTCGATCCGTTTTTTAAGCGCATACCTCAAAGGCTCATATTACCAAGAGATGATTTTGCTGTCAGTTTGTTGGAATTTGTAGGATGTGGAATTTTTTGAACTGCTCGAACGAAGCCATCGAGTCAATTCATGTGCCAACAGTCAACAACTGCACAGTTTGAATGAAGCAATCAAGGAAAAACGTCCAGAATTTGTACATCACCAAGGTGTAATTTTTGATCATGACAACGCTAAACCACAAAAACCTTAAATCAATTGCCAACAATTAATGGAGCTTGGGGGCGATATCACATCCACCCTATAGCCCTGATATTGCGTCAAATTACCATATTTTTCATCTTTGTAGAAGTCTTTGGGTGGTATAAGATTCGATAATGAGGAGACTATAACTTCGTACATGTTTAAGTTGTATGCTGATAAAAACCAGAAGTTGTACGGGCGGGGAATCATGAATTTGCCAAGAAGATGAAGAAACGTTATTTATCAAAATGGAAAATCTGTCATTTATATTAATTCTTTTTATTAAAATTGATAGTTTTAACAAATTTGGCAGACATATCTGATGGAAAAACGTTAGATCGACGTTTCAATTTAGTTCGATCACCAGTGCACTTCTCTGCTCATAATTATGATAACTGACAACATAGCAAATCTTTAGTCGCCTCTTTTGTAGTTAGCTTTTAATATATCGCTTTTAAGCAAAATTGGTCTTTTTCACAAATTTTTCGAAAATCTAACAAATCGTACAACAGTACAGTACAACTCCTAACCCCAAAACAAAACAAAGTGATTTAATTGGAATATTTCGTTTAACTGTGAATCAATAATATTTGTTTTGCTTGTAGTATTGGAATATCGTTAAATGTTACGGAGGGGCACATGTCTGTCCGTAATGCAAATGTTACATGAGCGCTTTTGATCCGTTAACACGGATACGCTATTTAAGCTAATTGCTTTGTTTGAGATGTTCGGAGATCATTACTTGGTAGATGAGTATTCAATAGAATGTATAGAATGGGACCCAAAACAGTATCCTACGGTACTCCAACATTTATATTGCATTCGCATGTTATAGCGAAATATATGATATATTTATCTTACCGGTATTGCAACCTAAAAATTGTATTGTAAATGTATGGTAACATTGTTGTTGCTGAATAATCATTTTTAGCAATTAATAAATAATCTACCTGTAGGAGCTGAGAAAATCCAATGACACGTAAGAGCAAAAATGAAATAAATTGATTTATTACCATTAAATGCAACTGATCAGTACATCCGTTTCAATCAAATCAAGAATCAAGTCAGAAATAGAAATAATCATTTCCGACTATATGTTTCTTGGAGACATTTGCATTCAACCAAAAGAATTCGGTGAAATACCGATATCCGTCTGTCTGTTAGCAGGGTAACTTGAATCATGTTTTGGCTAGAATAACGAAATTCCGTTTCTGAAAACATTTTGTAAAAAGTAAGAACGAAATGGTGAGCTGGCCAAATCAGTCAATAATTTCAGGTACCTTCCATAGGTCAAATATCACCGAAATCAGTAAAATAGCCCTGTAGATCGGTTCACATTAACATTAAAGTCAGTTGTGTCTTTGTAAGTTACTGAGATTCGGTATGGAAGGATTTTTGGACCTTGACATTTTAAAATTTAAGTAAAATTCGTCAATAACTTCAAGTACGCCCCACAGACCGTGTACTCCTGATTTCACTAAAATAAAAAGTAAAGTGTTTCAATGCATTGTACTTAAATCTGGTATGGAACCATATTTGGATCATGGCCATAACATTTTAAAATTTTAGCAAGTTCGGTACATAACTTCAGGTACCTTCCATACAATCTTTACTCCCGATTGAATAATTATTGAATATTACATCGATCTTGTTCATTCTGCTGTATATGAAGAGCTTCAGCAGATAACTGAAAAGGAAGTAATCGCAAAAATATACGATGGAGGGTTTATTTGGAAAATGTTGCGTAAATGTTGTGAAAACGCTCTAGCCTAATCATTCCGCCCATTTAACGTTTGACAGTCCTAAAGCTGACTGACTCTGTGGTTGCGTGCAAGTGCTTGAAAATGAACAGTATCGAATACTAATTTGTTTGGACATTGCTAGTGCTTTTCATTGAAGAATTTTCTCCGAGTATGCGAAAAGTCAATNAATACTAATTTGTTTGGACATTGCTAGTGCTTTTCATTGAAGAATTTTCTCCGAGTATGCGAAAAGTCAATTATACAACATCTTTTTCTATGTTTGCAATTCAGTGGTAAGGTATCAGTTAGTTGGCACCGTGTTATTATTAAATATAAACAAAAATGGTTTATAACTCAATGTTTTACCTTGCGACGTTTTACCTCCACTTTCATTACAATTTGCTTAACTTCTTCAATGGAAATGAGATGGTCGCCCGTAAACATTTTCGACAGTGCAGGCTATGCCCGGCACATACATAAAAGAGCTCGTAGTCGTAGAGTACCGTCTTTCAGAGTATGTGATAAAAATATGTGTTTATCCTAAATACAAAGCATGTCAAAATGTCAAACAGGTCGTAAAAATCATATAAGGACGAATACCGTGTGGAAAATAAACAAAAAAAAAAGGAGGACGAGTGGCTCAACAAGACCAAGTGAGCAAGGTTACCCACTATGCGAAAATTTATGAA
>JXOS01111692.1:0-16268 GCA_001015075.1 Cirrula hians
GACCCGATCTAACAAATATTCCGGGTACCTCTTGTACATCTCTTTAATTATTTAATTATTGAGTTATAATAATTATGATCAATATGTGTACCAAAAATAAGCAAGATTGGATGAAAATCAGATGTACTTCCAGTACACTTATGCGTAAAAATTAATAATGTTCATCGCAATTTTATTATCGATTTATAATAATTATGATCAATGTGCGTATAAAAAACACATCTGATTGGATGAAACTTAGAGATACCTTAAGTACACCTCTGAGGTCCGAAAAGAAGGCTTTGGGCCAATTTGAATAGAATTATTTTAAATATTTTGGTATGTAACTGTCCGTCTTAGTGGATAGTTACCTACTTGTTTAATATTAAGTTTACAATTAAATACCGTGAAATAAAATTCGAACTGCCTTTGGGCAATATTTAACGAAACAATTCATTTGCAAACAAATTTCATCGCACTGTAGAGTGATTTCGAGCAAGCCTAGCAATGTATTGCATTCAGAACAATATTTGAACAATTAGAATCATATAGAAAATTTGTTGTACATGTCTTATTGGATTTACTGGATGGACCCATTCTTTTATTGTTATGTTAATTTCATTTTTCATCATCATTCATCCTCTTGATTGCTAACCAAGTAAATATTATTTTACTTTAAGTAATAACTTCTAAAATTTAATTTTAATGCTAGCAGCCATTGGTTGAGGAATACCGCCGAGCACACCGCTTCTGACTGAGCTGGGTGTTCATTGGCCCTTGGTTACAACAAGACCACAACTGCTATTGATAATTTTTATGCTATGCGATCATTATGTTTGTTCATTATTTTTCCTTCTATTTATTTTTTATTGGAACTTCCTTTAAATTTGCCAGACGCAATAACATTAATGTTATTATTATTGTCATTATTAATCTTCCCTGCTGGGAACCACAAAACCCAACGGTAGGAAGGAGGGAAATGTAATACATCTCTCAGACAAACCGGAAATACTTAGCGTGGGAGCACTCATATTGTCTGGCTTCTTGACAAGCGTGTTTTCAGGTTTGGAGATAAATCTCCCTGAAGTTAAATGTTACATTATGGAAATTGATTACGATGCAGGAAATCCCTTCACAAGCTGGGCCCGGCGGTGCTGGCGGACTTGGCAACCATAACAGAACATATGTATATATATTTCAATATATATGCATATATGTAAATGCAAATTATATCAGGCAAAATACCAGATATCATGACAAAAATTTGTATCGAACACAGTCGAAATAGCGTAGAAACCTAACGCGAACTCCTTGAGGCAAGACGTTTTTATGAATGTACGCATTGAATAAAATGCCCAATTGAGAAATCAATTTGAAAACAGCCGATCAAAATGAAAACAGCTATTCGAAAACATCTACATTAATGTTATAGCTGGCGTTCCACAATGTCATGAACGAATCTGCAATGTTGAAACGTGAACTTGATGTGAACGGAGAGGTAAAAGACGACACTCTAGGCTAAATGGGGAAAAATTATATTAGTACAGAAGACAGAGATCCAATCAAAAAGACCAGCTCAAACGAACAAAAGAAGTTAACGCAAAACAAAACCATCGAGGGACAATATCCAAGACGTAGGAGGAACCACAAAATTAAGAAAAATATAGATCAGCAAAGGCCAAATCAAAAGATCTTATAACTAAGCCAGCTTAGCTATAAGTTTGATCAGATCACCACCTGAAACCGGTTGTATCATTTCATACAACCTTATAAAATATTATTAGTAATTATAAGAAATTAAAAGATTCAGTGAGGTTGATTTAACATTTGCAAAAGGTTTTTGTATCACTAGAAATTTCATAAACTTCAAAATTATTATTTGTGTTTTTCTAGTAGAATTAAGCTAAGCATTTAATAAACAAACAAAAATAATTAAAAAAAAAATGCGAAATGAAAAGCCGCAACGATAGCACGTGGTGTATCTACGTGGGCATGAGTTCAATAGAGGTGGTTTTTTTATCCCGCGTCCAGGTTCACCATGTTAAGGTGTCTATCGAAGTTTGACTGTTGCCACATAGCATCCTTTCGAGGAATGTAGCTTTGGGTGTCCTTAAGCTCACTTCTTTCATCATTCGACCCAGGATAGTTTTCCGTGATATCTCACCTTCTTCAAAAGTCATTTGTTCAGATATATGACGGAATTCCACTTCTAAACTAATATATTTTCTTGGAATTATCCGGAGTTCAGTTTTATCTATGACTAGTTTGAGTCAATCGCAATCCAGCCATGTTTTCGTCCTTTAAATAATGGTTGATTTCTTGTTGTGGTTCTACAACGATTCGAGCAATTACAACGGATGCGATACTCAACCAGATGGCTGTTGCTTGTCACAACAAGCATTTCAGGTCCCAATAAGTCCATCCAAATTAAATAGACTTCAGCTTTAGAGGTGGTTCACCTGTTTGGTGGGTTACCATTCCGAAGTCTGAAGGTAGTTCTCTGTTGTTTTGTTTCGCTATTCTTGTGATGCTGATGTTTTCATGTTTTTAAACTTTCCAAGTACGCCAATGAACTTTAAAAGACTTCAGCTTTCGAAGTAGTTCCCCTGTTTGCTGGGAGACCATTACGAAATCGCAAAGTAATTCTTTGTGGATTTCGATGGTTGTTTTAGGTGCTTCACTTCTTATATCGGCTGATTTTTTTAGAACTTGCTTGACTTCAAGCTTCAGCTCAGTGACAGGTTCTTTCTCCTAATTTTCTCCTTCTCTCCAGCTCCAGGACAAGTGGACCTGCACTCGTTTTTGGTATGCTATTAACTTTATTGGTGATGTCGGTTTCTTTGATATTTCTTAATGCCTTTAGGACTTCATCTCAGATATGACCTACAGCTGACATAATTTTAATATCCGTTGAATGACATATTTTGCTTTTTAATTTTCGTAATGGAAAAAACACAACACAAGCTGCTAAGAAGTTACGTGATGTGTGTGGTGATGAAACCTTACAAGAAGCACAATGCCGAAATTGGTTTAAGAAATTCCGTCCGGAGATTTTTCCTTCAAAGACAAGCCACGTTCAGTTCAGCCAAGTGGAGTTTATGATAACGTTGTTAAATCTCTAATCTCTCGTGCTTGAGATTGGAAAGAAGTTGAATCTACCAAAATCAACTGTTGATGATCATATAAGACATCTTGGACTCGTATAAAAACTTGATATTTGGGTGCCACATGAACTGAAATGAATTCATTTAACAAAGCATATAAATACTTGTGATAGGCTTCTTGAACGCAATGAATTCGATCCAATTTTGAAGCGAATCATCGCTGGATTCTTAACTATAACATCAATCGAAAATTATCATGGTCCAAGGGATAATCTGGATTGGGTTACCACAAAAATTGAACCCTCTAATTCTGGATTAAAGTGTAAATGCAAATGGTCAATATAATCTACTGCACAGAAACAGAATAATTTAGATTAAATAATCTAGAATTGTAAAACAAAAACTGTTAGAATATATTTTGCATTGTTTCTATGATTCTACAGTAAAGGTGCTTTTATGAGTTATCACATGTGAAAAAATCGGAAACATAGCACCAAATAAAAAGTTTATAAATAATAGAAATAAAATAATATAATAATAATAAAATAAAAAAATATTAGGAGCTTAATAGACATTCAATAAATGTACTTAATTTAGTTTATGACATTGTAAAATACCGAATACACCCGCAATTTAGCACAACAAAAGCAAAAATATGAACAAAATGAAACAAAAAATAAATATAAAAAAGAACAAATACTTTAATTGGTTACTGAACCTGACGTTCCATTCGATAAAGTCTAATATAAACAGAAAAGCCGACAAGACATTGGCCTCAGAAAGCATATTGAGAATTGTTTGAGTAATACTCTGGCTTATGGTATTTAAACTTTCTCAATTATGATTGTGAGTTTCAAATCACTTTAACTTGTTCATCTCATAGATTGTAAATAAATTAAATTATGATCGTGCATAAACTGTTGTGGATGCAAATAAACTTTATTAGCGGACGGCACATTAGCTTTGATCTTTCATTTCGTTGCATTAAATGCGGCTGAATTCTGGAAAATGTGCATTGTGTGCATATGTGCATCATAACAGTCTTATGGATTTCAAGCAAATTTTAAATATATATAAGAATAATCAATCTGTACACGGTTAGAAATTTAATGCTTTTGATATTACGAACCAGATTTGTTTTAAATTAAAGTAAGGAAAAATTATTTTAATTACATATATGGATTTGGCATGGAAGGAGTATTAAGAAGTAATATTAATCCAGAAATTTCGAATACCTCTCATAGAACATTTATTCGCGATTTCACGGAAGAAGGTTTTGATAAAAGTCATAATTTTATTGATTAAACAATTACATTGCTCTTAAATGTATAAAGTGTAAACTACAAGAGACTATTGTAATGAATGTTTTCGTTTCCGTGAATATTAACTTTGATAATTATCAGAGTTTCACCAGCTGAAGACTATCGCGAGATTTTTACGATGTAAATCGATCATTTCAGGTTTCGCTTGTGTTATCAAGGCTTATTCGACAGACTTAAATGTTGAAAACAGATTTTTTAAATTGACATAAATTATGTATATAAATTGCAAATAAAGATAAAAGGAACATTCCTCCAACCGCAAGTTGAGCAATTTTGTGAAGAATAGTTATTTCGGAATTCATTTGTCCCTTCAGAGGAAATGCAACATAGAGATAGATGTTTTGGGTGGTCACAAACTACTGCACATAATACCGTTTGCATTGCATTCGTTCATCAACATTTTTTCTAGATTACAAATTTTACTAAGCTTACCGTATACAACTCAATAAACCCCATAGTCGGTCAAAAACGACTATATCATAGAAATTGTTGTTTTATTTTATGCCTGAGACACTTGACTTTTAACAAAACCTTCTTCCGTGAAATCGCGAATAAATGTTCTATGAGAGGTATTCGAAATTTCTGGATTAATATTACTTCTTAATACTCCTTCCATGCCAAATTTCAGTACAATATGATAAAACACTTGGCTTTCATGTTATGGCAATGGATCACAAAATTGTCCTATTGCAAATTTCTTCGAGGGTGGGATTAAACGTGCTTTTGTAGGTATCCGAAGCTATGCACCGATTTTGGTGAAATTACCAAGCAATGCTTCAACACCGAATTTTAGTAACCTTTGGGAGGTTACCGAAATTATAGACCGATTTAGCCCGTTCGTGAGCTCGATATAGCTTTTCTATCTGAAAGATTACCCAAGTTATCGTAAGGACGAAAATGGATGTTAAGCCTTATTGTTGAATTCTAAGAATATGCTCACCATAAGGAAATAGTTGAAATAGATTATTCCTATGCATTATGTACTTTTAGTATTCATAATTGATATAGTTAAAATTTTAATTCTTTTCAGTGTTATACACAACCACTTTATGCTTTGCTACAATATCAATATATTCCAGACTTTTGCAATATCCATGATTCCACCAATCCATTTCAATGAAATCAGCGGTAAAACGCCTATGCGACGTATGTGAATTTATTGACTGTTCTAATTGAAATCCAAAAATATTATGAACAACTCAAATTATTGTTTCCATATTTTGGTAGTAACCAGCGGTAAAACGTCTTTGGGATATACCTAAAATTACGGACCCATTTCACTCAAATTCAAGAGTAAAATTGATTTTTTTTTTTTTTAATTTATTCCTTATAATTTTCCAGTAACTATGGTAATTAATTGTGTATTTCCGTATATCTAATATAATTGTTGTGTTTGTTGTTATTTTGGAGTGCTGTAATATTAAATTTCAATAACAACAGATGCATTTACATTTTAGACCGTTCTTGAACTTGGTCTGACATAAAACAGAATATGTTTATGTCCAAAAACTTGCGATTACAATAATAATCCAGCGCCAACGCCAGCTGCGATAAACCCTCAAAAATACTTAAAAGAGCCGGAAACCCTATTCAAGTGTATTAACAAATATTGAAATTAAACACGTGATGTTAAATTAATTATCATTGCCAATAGCTTATGAGGCTCCAGGAAGTTTCCATGTTAATTCAACCGCTGAGAAAGAGAATTCAGATGAACAAAGGGTATGTGGTTTGAAATCATATGTTGAAACACACCAAACAATAGGTGAAACACTTTTCTGCTATTAAATAACAATGGTTCTCTTTTTTTTTTTTGAAAAAAATTAATTAACTTATATGACCACGGAGAATGTGAAATTATGTTCTATTTAAAATAATACCGGTCCACATAAAGTTACAATCTCACAAGTTATAGAAATTTGTAACAAATGTGCTAATCCAAAGCCTAAACAAAACTTAAAAATTGATACCCATTATTATATATTGACTTGAAAACTGATGTGATATATAATCTTACTGGTGCATCATGAAATGCATAAATACTTATAATGATATCCAGAACATCTAGAAAAAGGAAGATTATTAGCATTAGTTTCCACGGGACGTGCTCATACAGATTTAGCTTATGTTTGAATCATATCCGAGGGTTTACAAAGATGAAGTAAGAATTTTTTAGAACTATTTAAATTTGGTAACAAAGCAAAGCAAGAAAAGAAACGAGTTCGGAAAGATACGGAAAAAGTTCTAAAACGACAAAGATTATAAAACAGTTTTAACAGTTCGGATATCATATCACTATTCCTTGCCTCTTTTCTCGTTCATTGCATCACCTTTAGATTTCGTCCAATCTATATGCCCACTTGAAGAATTACGGGATTAACTGAAAACTGAAAAGAAATTTTGCAATTTACTTCTTAAAGTTTAAATTTACCTTCTTCACTTCTCAGTAATAGCAATTTTGACCAACTATTTCTTTTATCTAATAAAAGCTCGAGAATGCGCAACTCATTCCACTGCTTACGCGTAACCTTAATTTTAATTAAGCGAGATTAAAATTTTTGCATCTGGAGTGTTTTATTGGAATAACCTTCAGAAATTCAAGCAAATCTGATGTATAACTCTCATAAGAAAACACTTGAAATCGCAAATCAGTACAGAAACGACATGGTATTTCAAAATTTGGGTGCAGCGAGTATAATACTTCGGATAGCTCTAAAATAATTTGACATGAGGATTTTAAATGAAAAGGACTAAGCTCAAACTTTTTGATTTTGCTTTCATATATTGATTTCGGTCGGCTAATGTACTCAAGTGTGTCCACTAAACTGCGAAATTTGTAAAAAATAACAATAAATTAATTGTTATTTGTCCATTGCTGGGATATCATTTGAATCAGTAAGTATATCACTTGGATGTATTAAATAGAAAATTCATTGAGTGCCTTATGGGTCACATGACCGAAGAACTATTACTTCTATATTGTTTAAAAAAGCATAGTCCTTATGTGCATAAATGCTGTTATTAACTCACCTCATGACGAGACCCTTGAAATGAAATTATTATTGATGGAAGTAGAATTTTTCATGCAGCTCGGATGCATACAGAAAATCTGTTTAATGTAAGGGCCGTTGCCCTTAGGTCTACTAGTTTGGGATTGTATCATAGAAACGCCTTTCAAGTTTGAGCCAGGTCACCATACAAATACTGTGTATATATTTCAAAAGTCAAAGTCAGAAGATTGAGTATTTCAAACCAGAGTGGTATATTCATTAGCATTGAGCGAAAAATATTGCAACAGTAGTTCATAAATATTATTCCCAATGTCATATCACAATGTCTTTCATCAAATGTACGGGGGTGCTCTCTATATTTATTTACTAAATAATGATTTGTAGTTAATTTGAGAACGAACTGAGAGCATTTTTATGATTCGCCATTACAAATTTGAATTTTTTGTTTATCTTTACCGAACTATCTTTGAGTTTTCGGTGTTGTCATTGGTTCTTATTTTATAGCTTCAGTTTTATATGCTCTTAGTGCACACCTTTATTCGTGTGAAAAACAAAAAACAAAAGAGAAGGCAATATTCCAGAATTTTATGCGGTTTCAACAATGTCTTATACTTACAATATTTATCATTGGCAGTCGTCACGGCATAAAGTAATTTGGAATATTTGTTTAGCCATCAGAATCGGTTGTGGCATGTATCACAATCTCCCTGAAACCTGCTTTTTTAATGCCAACAACTTATAAAGAATTCTTCCTTTTCATTCAAAAATTCAAAAAAATGGCATTCCTAACCAATTAAATGACGAATGCTTCAATACGCGTCACTAAAGGGTACTTAACACAGCAGAAATTGTAACTTATTAAAAAAGTGCCAGGATGTCAAGTTTAATCCAGATATTCTTAAATCGGAGAGACTAGCTTTCATTGAACCAGACAGCTGGACAGTCTGATATACGAGAAGAATATCTGGATTAAACTTGATATTGACTCCTTTTAAAATTTAGGAATATCAAGTAAGTCTGGTGTCTCTTGTTTCCGTAGAATTTTCAGATTTCATCATGATATTAGAAAATCGTTAACTTTACACCCCCATAAAAACTGTTCAATCAGAATGGAGTTCTTATATGAAAAACATGTTTTCGACTAAATGCTCCTTAGCTTTTAAAGAAATTAAGAAACTACAATTGGGCAATATCCGTTCTCCTCTCCGTCCACTTGTTCGTAAACACGATTACTTGATTTATTTAATCAATAATATTGAAATTTGGAGCAAATATTTGGTCATTATGTGATAGAATAAAAAGTGTTTTTTATTTATTCGGATTTATTTTTAATGTCATTTCAAACTAATCCGATTGTAACTTTTTCGCGTTGTTAAAATTAAATGTTAAAGGCAACATCAATACATTGGGCAATATTAATTTGAATAGGAATCGTTACAATAACACTTTTGTTTTGTCTTTATATTTAATTTTGTTGATTTGTACTTAAGCAGTTAATTTATTACTTAATGTAATTCAAACTGTAAAATCTGCTTTTCATCACATTTCATTGTGGACTTAGAGAAATAAAAATCAGATTATTTCTTAAAGTCAAAGCTCACATATCATATCATTCATATATGCAAACCCGAAGTCCACTCAGATAAAATGGAGTATATACATAGGTAATTCCTGTGTAGTCAATAATGAGATACTGTAATACGGTAATGATATACTATAATTGAAATAATTGCCTTGAAGAGGAGGATTTATTGTTCGCTTGAGAGAAAATGAACATTGGAGCCATGACTCTTAACTTGTACAGCACTTGTTGTAATTTATGTTCTTCAATTTGTGTTCTTCAAATTGGTAACTTTAGTTAGACGAGCTTACTTATCAATGCCACGCATCATCCTCCGGATAACATTTATTGCATTGATATTAATAAGGCCAGTCTCTCCGTGCATTTTTTGCCCTCGAACCATTTCATCGATTATATATATTAAGTTTGATAAATTAAGCGAATCTCTTTTGCGGCAAATTTTCTTCCTCGTTTAAAAAAATATCACTTATTTTAAATATTGTTCTATTACAAACCAATATATATTTTGTCAATTTCCCTGTGTCTGTTAGTCTTTTGAATGTGAACTTTTTCCATTAGGAGTTTGGCACACGTCCAGTCATGATGCATTAATTAGTGTTTAACGCAATATCGATGAGATACAAAAAAAAAAAACCTTTTAAGGCTCTTGCATAATTAGGTTTTCATATTAAAACAAGTCATTCAGCGTTTAATGGTCAAATCTCTTGTAGTACTTCATTATTTATTTTATTAATATTTTTTATTTACAATAAATTACTTTGTCCATTTAGCACTTAAATGTTAAATACAACTTATCACTGGCCGACATGATTAAAAGTTTTAAATTCAAATTTAAAAAATCATAACTAAAGAAAAAAATGGTTGGACCTAGTTTCAGGCCTGGCCAGTCGTAATTAAAAGAGATCAAATCTATAAACGTGTATCATCATCCGTCTTGGTTACTGGAAACAAGGTTTGAACTGGAAGTCCCATACATGTGGCCAATTGAGTAAATATTTTATTTTAAATGCTTTTATCATCATAATTCAAGAAACGGCATTAAGCCAAGATTTTGTGAATGAATGGAATAGTTCTATAGGGGTCTTGGAAATTGTGCAACGATTATTTTTTGGAAGGATTCCTAGTAAAGGGAAATAGTAGCCTTTTCAAAACATATCCTCACTATTTTTCTCTATATTACGTACTTTGTCAAAACCCGTTTTGTCTGTAAGCTTTAAAGGCTTATGGAAACAATTCAACAGTTAACTGTCTCCCTATAATTATCAACTTTATCATGTCCGTAAGCGTTCTTCGATCCTGTTTCATAAAAGTTATATGAGAACTTATTGCTTTACTCACACAAAGTCGCTGCCCATATGAAAACGTTTTTTTTCCAGATTTACAGAGCATCTACAGACTTGATGTGCAAACTTAAGTCTTAAGACACTACTAAGAAAAGAAACAAAATTAAAAACACGATTGAAATAAACAAACAAATGAATTAGTTAAGCTATTCTCGGAAGTATACATAAATCGCATACCGAGCTCTGCTATTACTTCAAACGTTTTCATAACCAAACAAGAAGGTGAAGAAAACTAAAGAAATATTATGAAAATGAAAAACGGACTAAACAATGTGTAAATGGCCGACGTCAACGTGATTGAAACTTTTTAACTCGTTTCACTATTTTTTATTTTTTTTTTTTATTTCAGTCCAGTTTTTCAATCATGTAAGTATATTTTAGTTTTTTATTTTATGTACATATTCATTTTGTTCGATTTGCTTTTTATTATTTCTTTTTTTTTTACATTTTTGTTAGACATTTTGTGCGTGACTTAAATATTTACTTAGCAACAACAGATTGAATAAAAATATATTTGCACCTCTCAAGCAAAGTTAAATAAGGAGAAACATAAATAATTAATTTTTTCGTTCGTACTATACTAGTTATTGCTATTGTATTAAGTATGTTGTTTTTACTTTATTTTAATTTTTTTATTTTTTATTTTTTTTTGTTTATTTTCTCGAACGGTTGGTGTCTATGCATCTTCCATGCAGAAGTTGTGCCATCTTGGTATCTCGCAGTATAGCAATGTGATTGAATATAGCATTTTCATTTTTTTGTTTCTAGGTTTATTCAACTCAGCACAGTTAAATAAAAAAAAATCAAGAGATTGTAGAGTTAAATGTCTAAATGCATTATTATGGCTAAATCGTGTCGTAGAATGCATCTTTGAACTTTCGCTGGAAATATCATCTCATACAAATTAATTCGTGTTTATTCTGGATAGTAAATATTCATTTAAAATCATTTCTAAATGCATGATATTTACAAAGAATAAAATGTATATACGAATGCCGATTAAATTTTAATCCGTACCCAATCGGCTCGCCAACAGTCTACATGGAAGGTTATTTAGCTTTTTTTCAATGGTAGTAGATCATTCCTTTTTTTTCGAGTAGGCTTATTCCGTTCTAATACGGTAGACATTACATGAAGCACTTTCGTTTAATTGGGAAATTAGATTGAATAAAGTTTCATGACAATATTAAACGTATTTTATTTCTTAAATGTAAATAAGATTTACGTCTAGTCGGTCAAAACCGACTACATAATACCCATGAGTCATTCATTAAATAGAATTCTTTTTTTTTCTAGCAATATCATATTTTTGTAACTTCCGATGCGTTGAGTTATTTAACTATAACCTCGGTTATGATGTATCCAATTTCGCTCAACTTGAAGAATGTTATGAAAATAACGTAAAATCTCCAAAATCTCAAATTTCATTAGCATGCCATGAAACTCTTCGCTTAAAGGCTGATTACAGACTAAATATTATATGGGAGCTGCCAGAAGTTAAAGAGCAATTTTGCACAATACTATGGCAATAACCCAAAAATGCTTTCATACCAAATTTCAGTACAATGCGATGAAGAGACCTGTTTTTATACTAACTTCCATGAAATCGGGAGTAAATGTTCTTTGTGAGGCAACCGATTTTGCTCAAATATTCAAAGCTCAAATCAAATGTGAAATCCCAAGAAATACACATATTGGGCGTACTTCAGATTATCGACCAAAATTGCTAAAATATTACAATGTCAAACCTGCTTCCATACTGAATTACAGTAGCGTGCAAACATGCGCCTAGCTTTTTTAATCATTGTCGTGAAATCGGGAGTAAACGTTCTCTGGGACCTACCCGAAATTATGGACCGAATTGCTCCGTTCGCGAACTGGCTTTTTACAAAATATGCTCACAAACAGAATTTTATTACTTTAGATCAAAAAGTCGGAAAGAGGGACATCTGTATTAAGGCTTCTTATTGGATTATTTGAATATGTCTCCAACGAACATAAAGTAGGAAATGATTATGTCTATGTATAACATACGTTGCAACAAACCCATATAACAATTGGCGCTATTAAATGATCGATCTTCTGTTTAAAATGACGCATCAAGCATTTATACCCTTCGTTATATTTTATATTCCAGAAAATTTTAATTTATCGAAGGAGTGCCGATAGACCTATTGCAATGTACACATATTTTTTTGTTCCAAAAACGCGCAAGATAGATAAAGTTTTATGGCATAGCTGCCATACGAACAAGTCAGTCGAAGTCTTTTTTAATATGAACATATTTTTTTTTTAACCATTCCAATCACATTTGAAAACCCTTCAGAAAACTCTTGTATCAGAAATTGTCAAGATCTTACATAAAAACATCAAACTGGTTAATAAGAATAGATTTGGAGCTACGTTTGTAACACCCAGAACGAGTGATCGCAAACGTTTAAAAATATATACCGATTTGATCAGCATTACCACAGGAATTGATCTAGCTATGTTCAATCGACCGTCCATCCGTAAGCAAAAAATAGAAAGAAGAAATTAAGCTAGACTTACGAAATTCGGCACACACGTTCTAGAGAAAAATGTTAGATCGATAGATACGTAAGTAGACGTTTGAATTTGGCTAAGATCCACCAATATATGGGGTACGTCCAGTTTACCCCTTTACTCAAACTTGGGCCCTTAACTTTACTGGAGCTGTAAGAGCTGGTATTTTGCAATGCAATTTCGTTATTCGATGGATATTATGGATGGATAGATAACATCTAATTGTGTTCCGAAAATAGTCGTGATTGGATAAAAATCGCATATGGTCCCAATGGAGGTTTTAGATAACTGCAGTTATCATTTTAATTTTAATAAAATTTCAGAATTGAGTGTATATAAATATATACATTAGGTGTACCACAAATTAGCAAGATTGGATGAAATTCAGAGGCACCACCAGTACACCTATATGACCCCAATAGAGACTTTAATGCAGGATTACCCATAATTATAATTTTAATTTTATAAAATTTTGGCAATGAGTGAACATAAATGTAGTTAGGGAGTGTACCAAAAATGAGCAAGATACGTTGAAAAACAGAGGTACTTCCAGTACACCTATGCGGTCCCAAGAGCAGCTTTAAGCAAATTTAACTATAAAAATTAATCAAATACAACATTATAAATAGTATTGAGTTATCAGAATTATGATCACTATGTTTACTAAAAATGAGCAAGTTCAACGACATTTTTTTATTGAATATTCATGATTATTATCAATCTTTTTTTCTTATTTTCCCCTACCATTACTGAATATAAATTTGTCTCATTTTCTTCTGTATGTAAGTAATTTAGAAAAATATGCAGGCACCGAATCGGTCCAAAAATAATTTTTAATTTTTGCTTTGACGCACTTCAACTTTCACACTGGTTACCCCAGCATGAGTGACGTTTTTAATTGATTGATTGGCTTTTTGTCTTTAAAAGTACATTTGGTTATCCGGTCCCTCGAAATGTCTGCTATCAGTCAATTCGGTTAGATAACGATCAAATTATGTGGTGTGTGATCCAATGCACATGTTGTGCAAGATTTTTATCGATAAGATTCAAGTTCTTGGTTATTCCATGACTATCTCAGAATGTCGGATTGCTTTATTTTCTGGAATGAATTGATTTTAAATGCGTACACACCTTAAAAACATCATGATACTTAAAAAAGCAAAATTCTTTAGTTTAAATTCTTATCAGCACTTAAAAAAATTAAGTCACACGAAGTAGATCAAAATCAATGAATGTTTGTCCGGAAATTCGTCGAATTTGCTTACTCCAAATTTAAGATCGAAAATATTAAAGCAAGCACTCTCCCAATCTGCTATCCAATTTTAGGTAATATAAAACGGAATAAATCTTTATCCAAGTCGATGCATCTGCTTACTTTTGGAAACGCCCAAAATCAATCAAGTCTGGCAAACAACTTCTTCATATAACGAATGGATATCGCCGATGGCATTGGCAGCTATACCTATTTATTTTGGTACAATATGAGATGAAAGTTGGAATGATGTGCGTTCGAAAGGGTAATGCTAGCACCAACGTACCTAATTCAACACACCAAACGTATGAGTAAATGATCTTTCTCTTGGAAAGCAAAAACTAAGTTATACAAGTGGCTCCGAGTTCCTTATTTCATATTTGATGATGAATGCGGAAAATTTCAACTAGGCTATATGACCGCTATGGATCCATGGATATTAATGAGATCTAATGAGTATTGTGTTATAGGAATCAAGTGCTGTTTGAAATCACAAAAAAAGTAAAATGGAAATGACGCCAGACAGTACAAAACGAAGGACTCCGACGTTCAACAAGTTGTACTTGTCAATTACCTATGTAAGGCATTCTTTGGTAGCTGCTTGTTAAGAAAAATTTCATTCTGAGCTCAAAACCTGTTTTTTGATTTGTAATACGAAGCTCGTATCTTCTTTATTTTATTATGCGTCTTTTTAAAGGAGTCTGAGATCTCTTTAAGCCATGACAATGCATGGCATTTTCAGAGTTTTAGGAAAGGAAAGAAACTTCGCTGGTAATTTAATTATCAGTTATGCTTCTACAGATCAGATTTTTACAGCATAAACAATTTTACAAGAACTCCTTAATTTAACCGGCAAGAGAACACTGTTAAAATAATTGAATGAAGTCTTAAGACAACTCCATCCATGCATCCTCATCCTCATACATTACCAAAACCACTTTTCCTTAAAAAAATTGTTACATAAACGGATATCTATACAAAAATGTTTTCTTCGTAATAATAAAATATCTGATTGAAGTCTTAAGACAATTCCATTCATCCTCATCCTTTACCAAAAGCACTTTTCCTTAAAAATTTGTTGTTAAGATAACCAATATCTATACAAAAATACTTTCTTCGTCTTGGAGATGTTCAGCTTTTGCACGACGCTCGTATGTCACAAAGAATTCTGGCATTGCATTTGAAATGTTAATAAAATGTATCAAAGCATTAAGAACAATGTGTTTGGGTTTTTTTTTTTTCCATAAGCCCTCAAAAATGAGAATTTAAACGTTACCCCGTGCTACAATTATCTGTATGGAAATNAGAATTTAAACGTTACCCCGTGCTACAATTATCTGTATGGAAATAGCAAGCAGCTGACGCCATGATGTGAATATTGAAGTAAGACCAACATTGCCTTCTGTCATTTCTATAACTGTTATTATCATTTTTGGACACATTGCACGGAAATTAATTCTATATAGTAAAAATCATAATATCAAAAGACCTGGTTTTCATACCTATCACAAATTTCGAATGTTTCCATTGAAAAATATACAAATTCGATTTACTTGAGAAACGGTGTTAAGCTAATATTCAAAAAGCAAAAACAAAATCGGGTTATATAACTTGTATAAAATTGTTAGAAAAGTAGTTAGTCAAGTTGAGAATCGAGGTAAAAAACTCAATTGCCGATTAAAAATCGAGATGGACCAAAAATCTTTTAAGACATCGCAATGAGGCAAGGAAATTCAATTTTGTTGTTATTCGTACGTTTGAATTCCCCTAACTTATTTTTTTATGACCCTTATATATCTTATGTCAATAAATCTTCGATCAATGTTAATTTTACATTCGGGACAACGGTTTGTGCTTTATCAATTATAAATTGGAAACCTATTAGGCCTTTATTCGGAGAGGAGGGGTTAATTCTAGTACGATCAGAGTATGGGATGTGTCGAATATTTTTAAGACATCGCACACATTTGCAATCATAGAAAAACTCTCAGTTGTGATATACTACTTTGTTCGAAAAGTTTCAAATTTTTTAGTTGAAACTTGCGTGATCACGCTTCGAGATCGACTTTGTCACAGAAAATTGTCTATAAGTATTTAAATGACATCAAAGAAGGCAGAGAACGTCTTGATG
>JXOS01112265.1:0-54917 GCA_001015075.1 Cirrula hians
ATTTTTTAATAAAAAAAAAAAAAAAAAATAATATCGTCGTTAAGCTTAACTTTGAAATATTATTGTTGTAACCAGTGTTTTCTAATCCTTTTGAAAATAACGAAAAATTTATCGGTTAAATGATGATACATTCAAAAAAGATATCATTTCGGAATTTATGTTTCTTGGACTCATATGCAAAGACTCAAAAAATAATCGATTGAGGAATGTCCACCTACCAATCTGTCGATCAATCCGTGTGTCTATCTTCTCTGATACCTCGTAAATGGGTAGTTTTTGAGATATTATCCGTGTATATTGTAAGAAGTAAACTAAAATTCGTGGACGGGCCAAACTAGGTTCATTACAATTTACTACATATTTAGTAGATTTTTGGCCGCAAGCTACAGTAATTTTGATATATTCACCTACATAATACCTAATTTTAAATAAAAAATTGATCGAAATCAGTCAAAAATTTCTGGTGCCTGATATATATATTTCCCCAAACTTGGATATAAATCGATATACTGCCTAATTGTTCCTTCAAATGTTCCTGGAGTTATGTGTTGCTGCAAGGCTTTGATATGTTTTTCGAATGAATGACTAAGGCTTACATTAAATATGCTTTTTTTTGTCATTATTAAGTATATATTTTATTGTTCAGTCGCATATTTTTTCCATTTTGTTGCANATTAAATATGCTTTTTTTTGTCATTATTAAGTATATATTTTATTGTTCAGTCGCATATTTTTTCCATTTTGTTGCATTTGCTCATCCTTAAACTGAAGATTAAATATAAAATCAAAATCCCGAAAGTGGTTAGCGCTAACTGTACCAAAAATATCTAGTGTATATGTGATCCGATCAGACATATCTTATATCCTAAAGTATCATCACAAAAAAAAATCATTGTGATATTTTATATTTTGGCATATATATGAAAATATCGGAAGACATAACTCATCAAAGAAGATTATTTTAAGCTGTATCTAAGTTCTAAGTCTTATCCTTGAAGCATTCACGATCACATTTGGATGACTGATGGGAAGATCATACAAATCTTTACAAATTCAATTATGTTATCATATATGAAATCAGAAAGGGTACAAAATACTTAAATTGTTCGAAATTTACCATTTAAATCATCGAACGGTAATGGCGAATAAACCAAATAATCTCTCAAGAACACAAAATCACAACGTTAATGAAGTTATCGTAGTAATACCATCATACTTATACATAGGGAAGAGATCAGTACACCAAAAACGAATTCATGATAGCAGTACTATATGAAGTAGAACTTCTAACAGCCTTCGTAAGATCATAAAGACATATTAAAATTTTATTGAAGATAACATTTTATTAAGAGATACTTTCAACCTGTTCAAGTCTGCAACATCTCATGCAGAGAATCTAAATGCCGTTATTTGCCAGAAAAGGGGTTTTCTACATTATTAACATCCAGAATGTACAAACTGCCAATATTTTGCTCATACTGCAGCGTATTTTTGAAGAAATCTACGGTATGAAATGTGCAGGTAGCCATCAATCTAGCCCCAGCCTTCAAGAAGTTCTAATAAACTCAAAAATGTCACCATGAATAATGTTTATTTGTAGGCATTACATTCTTTGCACAAGTTCATAATACCCCCAGACTTTCACTATGTGGTCTATGTGGTTTAACGTATTTGCCCATTTTCCATGGACAATTAAGCCATTTTAATCTTGAGCTTTCGGTTTAAAGCGGTTCTGCCTCTATAAGAGTCGGAAAACTTCGAAAAAACAGAAAAATGCATTTATAAGAATAGTGTTCCAAAATAAGAAATATAATTCAGCTGAAAATCAATTCAAACGATTTTCTCTATTGAAATCATATTATTTATGGCCTGGATAAGATCGAAGGGCTAAAGTATACCGCAAACCACATATCGAAAGCGAATTAAAAATTTGTCCATCCATGGACTATCAGACTAATATATGAAAAGTTGAAATGAATTGGATAAGGATTGTTGAGAAGTAGATTCCTATACCTGTAATAAATCTTCAATCGATATCTAATTTTCACGTGGTAATTTCCTGGATAAGTTACTTTCCTCAACAGCTTAAAATTGCAAAGTTTTAATGGTCCATAAGTCTATAAAAGTTCGAAACTTACAGAGAAATTAGAAATTCATCATAATTTTTAATGGAACGTTCTTCGACAGTTAATACATCGCATAGGAACAAGCGATAAGTTCAACAAAGCACCTTTCATAATTGCTGCTTTCGCTAATAATACAGTTATGTTCTCCATTGCATAACTTTAACGCACAACATGTGCGAAACAAAAGAACTCTTAATATGGTTTCAATCAGTTATTACAGATTCCCTTTGAGTGGTTGAGAATTATTCCAATTTTTTAGTGTATGGAAAGAGAAATAAAGCTATTTTGTGGTATTTTGTTAAATTTGGAAGTAGTGGTGATAAAATTTAACCTCGAAGAGCAAAAATGAACTTCGTATTTACAGGTTGTACTTAACTGACAATACTACTCCATAACTAACTTTTTATTATTATTATTATTGTTGATTTGCATATAATCTACGCATGTTACTATGCGGTTCACAATGCTGTATCGTAAATAAACATATTTCCATTTATTACATACAGCAATGTTTGCATAGTGCTCAAATAATTTTTGTATGCCACCAAGTATCTAAATGATCAGCGCATACAGCTGTTCTTACAGCATAAACAAACTGCGAATTTACGAAAAAGTGCAAAAAAAATTCGAGTAATTCGAATTATTCGAATGCTTCTGCTTATGTAAAACTATTCGTTTCATTTCGCACAATTCATTCGCATCCATAGCGTAGAGTGCGGAATGGTTTGAAACCAAAAAATAGTCGCATTCAATTCAATTCATTTCTGCGCCGCACTCATTCAATTCAATTCGCATTCATTCTATTTTGCATTAGTTGAGTGAGTGCAACCATGCATATGCAACCTTACTTCAAATTTTCAAATTTTTGAACATTTATGTGCTAAGTTAAAATATGAACCCGGAATATTAGACTAATTCGCTCATAATAAACGGAGTAAACTTATTTTGAAGAATTTACGTATATCAATATTTAATACGTAAATAAGTAAAATATCGAATAGACATATTTTTATAGAATTTTTGACTTTGGCATATTTCTGAAATTCTTGACAAATTTTATTTAAATTCTAAAATGTCAACATTCCAAAAACGCATGTATACTGAACATTATGCTATATCGATGAAACATCTGGCGCTTATGCTAGTTTAATTAAAATTGTGGGGAAACACTTCATCAGAGGTACCCAAATATTCTAATACAACTGAGCACCAAGGCCTTCTATTAGAGCATGAAATTATTTAAACACTACAAAGTTTCTTGAATTTAACTCATTTAATGGAATCGGTGGTAAACTGTCCTAGAGAGGTACCCAAAATTATCTCGTGATTTCGGTCAAATTGTAGAATGTTCTTGCAAAAATATTGAATTACCGTATTTCACTGACATTTGATGGAACACTACCGAAATTATTCGACTATTTTGCTCAAAAACTGAAGGTCACTTAAATGATTGAATGATTGATTTTTTATTAATATGTTCTGAAACGGAATGTCAGTACTCCAACTCAAGAATTCCTTGAGATATCACGTTCACAAACATCGCTGTTGGGCAGTTTATCTTTTAACTTAATATATATTTTATTTACTCCAGAGACAGACATATAGCCAGAAATGATTATTTCTTTGCAAAACATACTTTGTACAAACCCATTATATTCCCAGTCCTTGACTAATAGGTTGAATAAAATCCAAGGAATCCAAAATAAAACTGCTGTCTCATACAAATATACAAATGCATAATAAACATTTAATAACTATAATCAAGCAAATTGTGCAAAAATATTAGAACATAATAAATTACCATCATTAACGAAGAATCTAAGCCGAAAAATGTTTTGAAACTGTTGCAATTGGGTCCGATTTTTTAAATTTTTTTAGTGTTGCAATTTGTCCTAGAATTGCATTCTTTTTTTAAGACAAAGCTATTTGTATTGGCACATCAAAAAGCAATCAATATGTTTTAATTATTTTAAATGCCAACACCGCTTATTTGATGACATATTGTATTAACACATTTGATGTAGTTTTTGACGGTTTAACCCCAAAGTTAAAAGTTTTAAAAGAAATTCCCATTTTTTGTCAATATTAGGTATTTACAAATGACCATGAAAATAAATCTATGGTTTTTCTACAATAAATGTCATTTATTTTTTTTAATTTGACCCATTTAATCGAATTGTAAGTGACCGACTAAATCAGGGAGACATTAAAGTGGAAACTAATTAATATCCATAAGGCCATTAAATATCCTTATTTCGATCAAATTGACGATAAAAGTATTCAATCAATCAAAAAATTTATATCACAAAAGACTTATTTTGGATCTACTCATACACCAAATTTAAAATTTTGTACAAATATTCAATAATTTTTTCGTATAATAATTTCAGATAATACAATTGGATAGACAATGAAATAAAAACACAGAGACAGTTATGAATACCTGAAATTTTTGGTGGGTTAAAGAAAACTATTAGAAATTTGCGACTAAAATAAATTTAAAGATAAAACTGCATACCAATTAATTATAAATTGACTTTTTGATTATCTAATAATAATTTGAAATCCTGTAAAAAGAGGAAATTATTGAATAAATCCTGCTATAATAACAAATGCTGCTCCAAACGAATACATTTTGAAAATGAATATGTGCATATTATGTATGATGAAGAATAATTTCAATTGAAGAATTTGCTAACTTTTCTCCAGTTAATCTTACTACTAAATAAATGCTTAATCTCCTTATCCATCTATACCAATTACCAGCAGCGTCCGACGTGCAAAATCCCAAGTAAACCAAAACGCAATTCACAAATAGACTTTGCGCAAATTGCCTGGGTCATTCCCATTCATTGATAGAATATCGAGTACGCGCAGCTGACTCTTTTCAAGAAATGGAATCACACTTTTTTACATAAATATGTTTCATGACATTACAAACTAGTGTTACTGCTCCAAATATTTAAATGGTGTGCGACTTGATTCATACTTTACCTTTTGACTGCTCTACCGAATTCAAACTATCTGAATTGGTAATACAAAAATTGGCAGATCGACTTCCGTCTGGACCATTAAAGGAAGCATTCTTGTCCAATCTGTCTAATTCATGGTAAGCAGATAAACACTTCCAACAAAGTGCTGAAGAAATGCAATTGCAGGTATTCAACTGGACAAAGTCTGTGGCTCCCTCGGGCAAGAGATCGTATTTGCCCGAATCATTACAGTTCAGCAGGTTGGTCCTCATATCATCATCGTGGCCAGCACCCAATTCAGGGAATATGGTTCATATAGTAGTTTATTCGTTCCAATGGAAATATCTTAGGAATGTTCTAATGTAATTGCACGATTTTAACGATACATCAGAAGGAACCAAAAAACTACAGTGCATATGTGAATTAACAGTTTATGTTCAATTTAATAAAATTTGCTCCCATCAAAATCTAATTTCGCTTAAATGAAAACGATTTCCCAGCTGAGAGAGGGGTTATACGGGGTGATCTTCCTAACTAATCTCCTGAGCAAAAGTATTAAAAAACTAGATGAGTCAGGTAAAGCTCTGTATAGACTCCACATTCTTGCTAAGCAGACTCGGGAAATCTCTGGATTATTGCACATTGTTTTTTGGAAATCGTATTTGGCAAATCACTCTAGATTTATTCGGATTGCCGCGTGTTGATACTTCCCAAAATGGAGTAGACCTAAAAGCTAAGAAGCAGCCTATTTCCACACCTACCACACAAGCACCTGACGATATTAGAAATGCACGCTTACTTCTTTACATAACTCTTTACGTGATCTTGTTAATCGATAACCAATACAACACAGATTGCTTTGTTTCGTATCGCCAAATAAACTGACACAAACATAAATACGGGTCTAGATTTTCAAGGACTAATTCAAAACAAAAACTTATCCGGTCGTAATTATATCCTTTATTAGGTATTAAAAACATCTGCTTTTCTCCCAGCAATTGATAGGTTCGCGATGCTAATGTTTACGGTATCTCTTTTCTGACAAACGCTAAACGTTCTTTGAGGAGACCAAAAAAATTAGTGACGAAGTCGTTAACACAATAATATCAGCAATCGCTTTGAAGTCTATTTTACATCAACTTTTATCGCAACTATACGGTTCTTCTGCTCTTTTTATTAGAGGACTATGGCGAGCCACGGGCTAAAATTTGAAAAACCCATCTAAAAAATTTCTTATTCCACGTGGTTGGCGTTTGCGTGCATTTAAAAAATAGAAGCATGTGTGAATTCAAAACTGATATGGGCAATGTCGAAGGCTTATTCCGACGTCGCACCACTACCTAAGGTGCACCATTATTTTCACTACCACAAAGCGCTTATGTAAGGCAAGTTTTACTCCCGATGGTAAAATGAATATTTGAAAGACTTATCGAAGGTTAACCCAAAAAGATCAACAAATTGTGAGTGGTTGACGTTCGTACTAATTTCGGGGTCAGTTGTGGACAAATCTTAAAATTCATATAAATTTGGTTTTTTTGAGTCATATACATATCCATATCTATTATGAAACAAAAGACATCATAGACGTCGTCATGAAACGCGAGTGCGGCTGAAGGATCAGTCGTCATCGTTCAACAACAAAATTAATGATGTCACACGTGAAAGGTGCGTTCAGTTTCTGTCTCACATTTTTGGGGCTAAACCCTTACCAGCAAATAGGAAATACACAAATTGCTTGGCACATAACAACAACAGACATTCTTGTCCATCAAGCAAGACCTGATTAAGAACATTTAAAAATTTATTGGACAGTCAATATTTTGTTTTAGAAAACATGCATTTATCCCAATGGTTCTGCAAATTTATTAAACAAAATAAGTGCAACCACAACATACAACTTCAAAAAAACAATGAAGACTTAGCAATAAATTGGTGACAAGAATAAAAAGTATGATGTTGCGATACCTTATAAAAGTTTAATTGGGAATATAATTCATGTTCCCACTAATCTTTGTCATTTATTCCGAAGGCTGCACATGTGTTCCATATTGGGAATGATTAAGTAATATGGATGATTTTGTTTTTCAATTCCAGCCGCCGGAAATTTGCCAGATTCTTAGAGCACTCTTGTTAACGGTTGATTTTCTTTTTCGTTTTTGCTCCTCAAGTTACTGAAATAACTTCTATGATCCAGATACTTAACAAATTGAATCACCAGATGATTGCTGAACTTCATCGTAAACTTCACTATGCGTAATATTCTTATTTTCATAAACCGCCAGTTTTTAAAACCGTAGTCACCAATTTAATTCCCTTATAATAATTGGTAACACACAGTCAATTTTAGAAGTGGAAAATGTCTTCTAATGAAACCTGGAAAATTTTCTTTTCAAAGTAGATGGGCAGAAGGGGCAAAAAATATTAATTTTTTTTTAATGATTTCTGGGAAAATTTTTTTTCTAACTAGCATTTATGTCCCATAAAACAACCATGAAAAGAAATGTAATGGTTTAAATTTTATTATTATCGAGAATTTGCGTTTATGTAATAATATTAAAATTGTGTGTTATAATTTATTTATTTAGTATTATTTACTTCTGTAAAACATTTTTGAATTAAATATTAGTTAAATATGATCTGGTGGAATTATTTGTCGTCGCATTTGTAATGTTTGGAAGTAATTTGGAAGTCTCTACTCATTATTTAAATAGTAAATGTTATGTAGATGTGCACATGCAACAATGATGCCTTGTGTTATTTTGAAATTTTGTCATATAGCCGCTAATAAACTAAGAAATCTTCGCATCCAAACGGAACTGCGCTAGACAGAACAATCATTCCTTACTTGAGATTCATTGAATATTGTTTCTCTAGATCTTATTGGATTTAACAGAGGTATATCGAGATATGTTGTATTTTTATACCCACAGCCAACAACCACTATACTATCTTTAAATTCTACGTCGTCTAGTATTATTATCACAATGTTCGTTATATCTTAAGATTTCTTTAGAGCTCTGCATAGTATCCAAAGCGATAAATTAGTTTTATATGCATAATATTACTCTTGGGAACTGCATTTTCACATAAAACTCGAATGAATGCTTGCACAGCTCCTCTTATGTAGTTGGAAAATGTACGAATTATGGTCTTAAAATGGTAAACCATTTTCAGAACTTTAGAAATCGTTGATGCTGAAACATCATATAATTCACCAACAGGTCTTAGTGTACATCCTGCTACATACAAGCGTACTCCGTAATATATTCTGCTCGGAAACATTAGAATACTAGAAAGACATTGGTATAACTAATTTGATTCAAATAAACAACAATAATACTTGAGTAACCAATTCGATATCGGTAAAAAAAATTGAGCTTATCATCACTGTGAAAATGATTCGGGCGCACTCGTATTTTTATACCCATCATATATATATGACTGTCAACAGTCATATATGACTGTGTTTGTGCTAAGAATGTAATGCATTGAAATACTCGTATGTTTCTTGGATTCATATTTATAAAATAAAGAAAACATTCAATTGGGCGATGTCCGCCTGCCGTGCGTTTGTTGGTCACTTCGATAACTTAAGAAAATTTTGAAATGGATGGATGAAATTTGGTTTCTATACAAATTTTGTAAAAAGTTAGGTCAAGTTTGTGAACATGCAAAATCGATCCAGGACTCGAGGTACCTCCCATAGAACGTTTACTTCCCATTTAACGGAATTCAGTAAAAAAGCCAAGCCTTTCATTGCATAGCTGAAAATTCCAATGGAAGCATGACTAAGTTATTACCATAACATTGTAAAATTTTATGAAAATCGTTTACACCCAATTTCACGGAAATCAGTAAAATAACCAACCGTTTTATTGCATTCTACTGAAATTCGGTATGGACTTATATGTGAATCATTACCAAGACAATGTATTTGATCAAAATCGGTCAACAATTTCAATACTACCTTCAATACAATTTGTACACTCAATTTCATGAAAATTAGTCAAAAAGCAAGGTATTTTATCAAAGGCAAAATCGTTCTATATCTTATCCGTAAGAAAAAACTTGTGTAAAGGAATTGTGCTGGATTTCCGAAATTCCGGACACATATTCAAGGGAAAAGTGTTAGATCGAAGTTTGAATTTCATTACGATCCGAGCAATATTTCAGGCAGCACAAGTAGACCTCCTCACGCAAATTGGGCCCTTAACTCTATTGGAATTCTAAAGGTTGGTATTTTGCAATGAAATATCATTTTTATAGAGGTGTTAATATTATGAGCACTTAGTCGACTGTAGCATTCTTATTTGTTTCTTTTATTTTTATTCTTACCAATATTCTTGAATAGAGTTCAACATGTTTGAAATCAGACAAATCATTTTCATCTGAAAAATTTACCATTTCTTGTTTTGCTTTAAAAAAAATATCACGTGACTACTCACTAATTTTTAATCGAGTGAATTCAGCCGATTGGCAATTTTTGAATCATTCGCGATACTGAAAGTATTGATAAAACAATGATTAATTCGTCGATTAATTTAATCTCCACTGAAAAACTGGCTCTTTGTCTTCCTAATGTATTAATCGCATTACTTTTTCAGTCAATTGATATTGTGGTTTTTGTATTAGGATAACATTGTTTTTGGTGTTGTATTAGATTCCAGTTCAAATTTAATACTATAACTAATGGGTAAGTGCCCTACAAAAATAAAATGGCTATTGTGCCAGCAAAAGGTATCCGCAATAAAGGAAACTTGGACATATTATGCCAACACATATGTGTGGGAAAGCATTTATTTAATAAAACCTTAAGTAAATATCAAGAAAATCTAAGACGGAAGTAAATTTTGTTGCAGAACTTAAATGAATAAGTGGTACAATGAAAATCAAAGTGGTATTTAAGTTTGCTTTTTTAAAATTTGAATAATGAATAATGTTATAAGAAATAAAGATTAACTACGTTGAGGTTAAGGTAGTTTCTAGCAATGGAAAGCAGTAATAACATTTTGCGTTATGTTTGAATAAATATAACTACATACCATTTTCTGATATTTCTGAACATTTTGCTGTGAAATGATTACCAATATCAGAACCAATATGCCCATTAACATATTCAACAACACAGGCAGCAACGACGGCAAATTATTCAGTTGTGAAACTTAAAGTAAAATTTAGAATACCGATAAATTCACTAAGTTGTTTAAGAATAGTTCGCTCACCGAAGAAGTTAAACATTTAATATCCAGTACGCAAAAAGGACAAAAAAAACGGCTGCGCACGATGCTCACGATTTGCCACAAAGGTTACCGACATAAACATTTCGACCACTTTGCAGCAACGGTAAATTTTTGAGGTGCCAACAATCTGAACAACAGCCATCCATAGCGATTTCCTTAATCACTTTCATTTCTACAAGTTTTTGGAGCATTTCTTGCTTAGGGGTTGAGCTGTATACGTCACGAGAATCACTTCTATAGCCGGGCTTACAGAAGCTCAATTCCGCAAGTTGTATGTCGTCGAATGCCTCTCCGACTCACTATGGGATGATTCATTTTGGCGTCAGTAGTTTGAATTCCGAAACCTGTACTGCTATTTGGATTGTGGGGGTACGTCAAATAGATGTACCCTTTGCCTTGAGATGAGGTTGATAGATCCGCATGCACTGCTTAACGTCCTGATCTATTCGGGGTGTCGCTCAATCTTCAATTTAATAACTGTCTCCATGAACGTGATTTTGTCATTCACGAAAAGTGATGTTTATAATCACCCACGCTTGTCCAGGAGCGAATGATGCCTCCTATGTAAATATTAATTTGTCATTTTTACTTACTTACGGTACTTCTTCTTAATTGTTACCCTGGACTATTGATCGGAATGAAGCGAACTCTTCAAGATTAACGTCAGTTTTCTTCGTTTTCTGAGAAAAATAATAATAATTAATGCATCGCATAATTCTTCGAAGGTTCTGTGGCACTATGTCTGTCCTGCTGCGTTAAGTCAGAACGACTGTTACTTAGACTTTGCTATCCACTATGGGATGAACTACTCGAACACTACCGAACCTCAATTCGTTGAGGTGAAGGTTATCTTCTTTAATGACGATCTAATTATCCGTTTGTGGGTTGCGTTTGGGTTATTAACATCGGTTTCTCTTACGATCCCCTTTTACGTATTTGCGCTACTGCCCAGTGCACAATTCCCGTTGCATCGATTTCATGTATTGTCAGCTTTGTATCAATTTAACCGGATGTGGTATTTCTTCGGTTTGGGCTTGAGTAAGTAGAAGACTACTAATTAAAAAGTGGGAATGGGGTGAAAGGCAAAAGACACTGGGAATCGGCATAGTAAGATTTTGTATAGAGAAATATTTTGTTTCTCAGTGCGCCTACGAAGTTCACTCCCGTATTGCTGTATGGCTGAGAGTGTGCATTAATTCCTGCTGGGCTGCTGCTGTTATGTGAAGGAGGATTGACATAGAAACATACTGATTAACAATTGAAATCTTCCAATAAACCAGCGAACTAAGCGATTAGATGAGTACTTGTACAAAACCATAAATTGAGGTCCTCAATTGGCGTGGCTCAACTGGCTCGTGTTTATATATACATATATATATATGTTTATATCTATATATAGAGAAGCAAAAAAGACCGACTGTGACCTTTTACACTGCTACTGTAATATCTTCTTCAGAAGCATCACTGCAACTGAATTTTTGGGTTGGGAGGAAATCCCAGCCACCGAGAAATAGTTATGTGGTCAATATTGTCCGATCAGTCTAACTTTACCTATTTTTCTGGTGAAATGGAACCAGCTTCGTGGAGTAGCCTGGCAATATCAGATAGAATTTCTCCTTCCTTTTCGCAGCTGGAAGCACATTTACTGGAACATATTTATTAATTCGGTTTGCACAACGATTGTTTCTGATTTTGTATGCGCTGCTAATAATTCATCGTTTACATAAACTAACGTAGCACTTCGACTGCATCGATTGCTCTTTTGTACATATGCAGTTAACTGTTGTAGCGTTTGAATTGCTAGTTAATGGGCACAGCTTACTCCTAGTGCACCCGTTTCCAGCTCATATCTCCGAAAAGACAGATATAGATTAGATGGAAATAGAATACTTTGTAATTGCCGTAGCATGGAATTCTCACGAAGGCAATACATCGCTGTGCACGCCGTATCTGAATATCAGATTGATTAAATCAGTTTCCAGTGTGTGCCCTATCAAAGAATATAATTCGGACTGCATCAATTGGAAGAAAGAGAAGATGCATTACAGAGCTCTTGTGCAGTGTGGAGTTATGCCGTAAATAAAAGGGTTGAATTACTTGAGAATCATCTGGTCGATCATTTACTTGAACCATATGCCCTAAATGGATGTACCCGATGATATTTTGCCTTGATATTAGGCTCATGGAAAAGTATTACGTAATACGTCGGTTTTGCAGAGTACAGGAATCCAACACAACACTGTATTTTTGCCCTCATGTGAGTCTGATGCGTTTCACTTCGTCCAGTAGGCTGGAAATCACATCTTTTATCCAAAAAGGATCATCAATGGGTGGACTAACGTATAATTCCGACTTCTGTCCATCTTCTGTGGCTAGTACATTGTTTTAACCCCAAGCCACGGCTTGAATTTTACAGGAAATACAGCCCATTGAAACTACTTTTGGAAATGAAGGATGTTTCAGTCCTAAAGTCATCCAAAGGTCTGGCTGTATAGGATATACCGGGGTCAACGATTGCCATAACCGCTGTTTCTTAAAGAACCATTGAATTCTTGGCAGCGTTTCAGTTATTTATATTTGGTATGGTTTATTGAAATTATATTGCATTTGATTTGATAGCCATTGTGTATATGGATGCGATTGCCATGTGTGCAATAAAGTATTGTATGGTCGCCGACGCTTTTGCAAGGTAAAACGGTGTCTTTTTTAGAGCTATTTTCACGTGATTCACAAACTCTGGAAGACCTTGGTCCTATGTTGAGTTGCGTATTTCCCTCGACTTCTGAAACTGACACTAAGGATTGGAATTCCAAAGTTAACAATATATCAAGATGGGTCGAAGATGAAACTAACGGGCTTATCTTAGAGGGAATGTTGCTATAATTCTTAGGTTTGGCAACTCTGTTGAATAAATGTAAGGGAATGAAATAATAATGTTTAGAGGAAAGCTTGGCCATTTCAGATAATCACCTTTGCAAATTCTTTGCGGTCCAATTTATAAAGCAGAACACAAATATTTACAAAATTTTCGAAGTTTATAAATTTCACTATTCAAAATAATTTCTTGAAATCAGGAAGGAATTGATCTCAATCTGATTTGAATTTATTTAAGTAAACGGAATATAAATAAGATTTAATCAGTTGCGGGCACCTTTGATGACGTGCTTGGGCGTCTATATTCCACTTATTCTTTGGTGTAAGAAATAGCATATTGAAGAAAGCAAACAATTGATTTGGTTTAAGTTACTGCGCTATTTCATATTGAAATATAATTAACAGATTTATTAATAAAAATAAGAGGTTCCGCTAACATTTATGTAAATAATGGTGCTTATTAAAAAATGCTTGAGGTTGTTTTTCTTTGTTTTAGACTATTTACAAATTCAATTGTCTCAATTTAATTACATTATTGGTGAATTTAAAACGAAGCAAACAGCTAAAAACTATCAGGGAACTATTAAAAACACGTTATTGCTGATCACCAAGAAGAAGATAGGACAAACAAAATAATTCCGTACATATTCTTCTATTGTCCGCGTTCATACAAAACATTTATTCAAATATTTAGTAAAAAATAAAAACAAGCCAACCAATTTGAGGATCTACCCAATAGCCTTTAACTTCAATGTAAGAAATCTGCATATATATAGCATCAAGAAGTTCATCGATGAATGAAGTGCCAAGAGCGCTTAGCAAATTAAGTCCAGACGTGTAAAATGAGTCATTTATTCATATATATTCTTCATCAATATTCTCCGGACAATTGATATAATTAAAAAAGTTCACCTATTTATTTGTTCAAAATGATTTCGGCTCAAAAATTCTTGTTTTTTTGATGTTTGAATGAAAACATATTTATATTGGATATCTCTCAGAATTATTAACTTGCTGGCTGCAAAGCCCCTTCTAAGACTCAATTTTTGCCACGCTTAGATACATGTGAAACCCATTTATTGTAAAATTTACGATGATTATTAAGAAACACTTAAAAATTTACCAAAATTAAAATTTTCACTTGTTTCTACGGCCTAGAATCTATATTGGATATTTCAGATCAATGGCCGGTAAAACCTGGTTTTTTGTGAAAAGAGTAAAGTGGTATTAATCGCAGAAAATGTGAAAAATAATATCCGAAAATTAATCTCAAGGATATTATACGAATTATCTTTAAATCATACCTGCAACAACAGTTCTCTACCAGTATAAGGGGAATTATTCACAGACATAACCCATTTCTTCAAGAAAACATGGAAAAAAGAATGCAACTATCATTACTTAGTGTAATTAATATTTCAATCATAAATAGGTGCATATAAATCATCTCTAATAATTATCATGCAGTTGTTAAAATCTTAAAATTTCTCGGTTGTCATCGAGTGAGGTTAAACAGTTCATTTATTTAAATAATTTCCAAATTTCATTCAATAATTCAAGTTTAAGCTAACACTAATGTCACTAAGTCATTTACATAAAGACAGACCCTAAGAATCTTTAAAGTAACTGGTATTGGTATTTTGGATGGTACAATGTACTACTGAGTTAATGTTTAATATAACCTTCCTTGCTAACGATTCAAGAGCAAGCTGTTTTATTTTTATCTTGGTAATACTGGTAGCTTTATATCGGCCAAATTTTATTTGAATGTCAACATTTACGTGTGTCGTTACGCTTGTGTTTTCTAAACGACTAAATGGAATTTTGGCGATTTTTACAATGAGTAACACGTAAGCAATATCAAGGAATTGGTGCTCGAAAATCAACAATTGAAAATTAGAGACCTTGTCGTCGTGTTAAAGTTTGTGAAGAGATTATTTCTGAATATCATGACCTCTACGAACTCATTATTACATGAGGTTAGCCTTCGATGGAAACTTACGACTCGGAAAGAACGAACCAATCGAGTGAATATCGTGCTAAAGGCGAGACAAGACCAAAAAAATTCTACAAAGTCGCTCAAAAATCAAGGTTATTTTCTTATCGTGGACTATCGTGATTTGCATTATGAGTTTCTTGCGCAGGGTCAAACTGTCAACAAGGAATATTATTTGAGTGTTCGTCCGCGTGAAGCTATTCGCAAAAACAGGCCAGATTTTACTACTTCCCAAACTCAAAAGACCGCTCCAACACCGCTTTGAATCTATTGAAGAGATTCAATATGAATCACTGCGCGGTTTGAAGGCTATATCGGGAAACGAGTTTTAGACATTCTTCGAGGAATGGAAAAACCTTTAGTTCGAAAGGGATGAAATTGGTTTGGATGAATAAATAAACATTTTTTATTTATTACAGGATCCGTTCTTTTTTAACTCAGTATTATACCAGGTTATGTATAATATATAAGGATGTTTTCTTTTGTCACACAACCATTTCATCAAGGAGATGTTAGCGATTTGACTACTTATGAAGTTTTATTAACTCATAATCGATTTTTTAGGCTTAGAGATATTACAACAAAAAATAATAATATCCGAATCAACGTGGATGGTGTAGGTCTCAATCGTAACCGCATATGACAAGGCTATGCAAAGTTATTGGTAAGAGTGCTGGGCATTTGCTCATTCAAATTACAAGTCTTGCCATTTAAGCAACCGTAGAGCTGTAAACGGTACGCAATACCATAGAAATAATGCTTACAGCAGGACGTGTTTTTCTCTAAGTGAGTTATACATGAATTGGCTCTATTGCTAATAGTAGGCTGGCAGACAACAAATGCAGGGCAGCCTTTTACATAGCTCATGTAAAATATTTAAATATATCATATAAATGAAAAATAGCATTTGGTTGCTTATAAAGTGGTGAACGTGTTTTAATAGCTTCGCTATATTGAGGTAAAAGAAGTCTTAAGCAGAAACAGGAATATCGTATATTTCGTTGAAAAATGTATGACTTAATGATTTAATTATTTTTACGAAATATAATATGCTAAATGATTGTAAATACTCTGTCTCCACTATTCTGGTTTTAATTTAACTCATTAAAGCAATTAACTGAAATCAGTTGAATAATGCTTCCAGATTTGTAATAATATATTTGAGCAATTTCCTAATGATTCTATTTTTAGTAGAGATTTCAAGAATATTTTACTTCTTAATTCACAAATAATCTTAATGCTCTACAATTTCTCTTCATTACTCTTATAATCAAAAGCACTTACCAATTAGATCAATAATTACAATAGGATCTCCATTTATGTATTTGCTAGTACGTCTTTGATAATCCTGCTCACCCAGTAAAAACGCGGCAACATATGGCGTAAAAATTGCAGTGTACATAACAAGAATTAGAATAATCCAGTCCCAAACTGCTTTAAATGGCGAATAGTGTAAAATTGTCCATCTATGACCATGACCTTGAAATTTTTGGTCAGGCAATACATGTGTTCCTAGCGACAAAACCTGGAAGGCATTTAACAATCTTTTGAATTGTGTTTTGTAAAAACAAACAAATACAGTAATACAATTATGTTTCTTTTTATTTATTTCTTTGCAAAAAATTACAATATTTATCGTGGCAATTATACATTTTTGTCGATTAGTATAAATACTATCATCACGTACAACCTCATCCAAGACAATTATTTCCTTATTGGTTTTTTATTTTATTTTTTACGTAATTGAGTAATTGTTCAATATGGCAGGCAATTTAGTTTTGATATCATTCAGTTGAAAGACCTAGAATCCGTCTTTTATAACTGAAAAAATTGGAGCCAAAAACTTCACTCATAACTTAGTCTCAACTCATTCGTTTTACGATATTTTTTGTTATTTCAAAAAAAATAAAGGTATCAAGCCATTTTTGTATTTTTCATTAAACACCCACAATTTTCAAAGTTAATAGCAAACTGTTATTTTTTAACCGATACAATGATGAATTACAATATGCAAGATAAAAATTGTTTTATTAACACTTCTTCCAGAAACGTATATTTATTGTTTTAAACTTAATAGCGTATGCATATATAAACGAAATGAGTAACTTTCGGCGTTAACGAGACAAAACAATAATCGTTAAAACTTGCAATTTAGTTCTTAAATTCAAAACGAAACTTTAAATAAAGAAGATGCTTCGTACAGGGTCAGTTTCGGTTATTTATGAAAAGCGATATTTTCCAAACCGCTTCCCACTTTTTTTTTTGTTTTTAAATATCCATGGATCTGCGGAGAATTAGTAACTATAAACCCATTAGTCCATTGTGAACAAACGTTATTAATTTTAACAATATTGGAAGCCCACCAATTGTTCAAAAGCATTACATTGACTATTATGGACATCAATAATTTATGAAAAGTTTTGGAACTTAAAGGTCACCGTAGTTGACACAATACCCGCATTAACCCATTTAAAGCGGCCTCGCATAATGTAGAATACTATATTACTGACTTCGCTTCGGTTGAGAGTTTTTTCAAATATTAGCAAATGCGAGTGACCAAACATACCCTTCCTTGATTGAGACTATGAGATAGCTGTTTTAAAGACTAACTCATAAGAATGTGAAAATAGAATGTGAAGTCTAACTTATCCTTTGTTGCTGGAAATGGTCGCAGTAGATAGAAAGCAAATGCAAATGAAGCCCAAGAAGCGAAAGGTATGGACAGGAGTTTATCCGCAAATGTGTTCTGATATAATATGTTGCTCGATAAAAATATGGGTTTTAACTGTAAGTTAAATATGTACTGGAATTATTGAATAATTTCATGCCATCCAAATCATGAGAAAATGTTCTTGATTTTAATAAGTTTTGCATTCATAATTCGAAAGACGATACATACGATTCTCCCTTTTTTTACCTGTTTCACAACTGTACGGAAGCCGATGTTGAGATTGTTCTTCAGGAACAAGATAGGTAGGGAAAGTGCCCATTAGACACGGAAAGACTATCAAAACTTTATAGAAATATAAATGAGCAAGCTTAAACATATTACTTTCCAATTATGTCAAGAGTTCGATTCAGATCATGGTACAACAATTCGAGAAGACAACCCATTTCCTATTAAAGCAAATACTTACCCAGCCTAGAGAGATGTTGTTTTATAATTTGTACCAGCTTAAAAGACATTTTCCAGTGCACAAAGCACGTCCGGGTACAAGGCGCCCGGTCGCCCATAATTTTCGTTCTGTACCAATGTGGGTGATGTATGTGCCGTTTGCCAGCACCTTGGTAGTGTGTGGAACCTACCCAAACCCTAACATTTTTTCTACCACAGCCAACACGTTTCGACCAACAGGCTCCTCCCCAATAACCAGTCAACCAGAATGTATGAGTTGAGACATGCACCTCATACAGTCGCGTGTCAGACAAACTCCGATCGGGCTCTCCCTCCTATGTATGTGCTCGGATACGGAGTATATACATGTTCCAACTTTAAGGTGTAACCACACAGTTCCGGGATCCTATGTATGTGCTAGGATACGGAGTATATACATGTTCCGACTTTAAGGTGTAACCACACAGTTCCGGGATCCACGTAGTTTTTGTTTTTGTCGACACTTGGATAAAACATCGGCCATTGTTTGTGCTTTACGCAGGTTTAGATTCACACATAAGGGCACACAGTTGCAAGCAACTTCCATCAATATTCAAAGTTTTTGGCCCAAAAGTTTTCGCCACCAAAAATAATTCTATTGTCCCAATCATGTCCGGTCGCTTAAACTTTGTTTGCTTCCGACTTCATACATGGTGGGGGCCATGCATCAAGGTCGTCCCTCCATTCGAAAATCTTGTTGAAAGTACAATTGCATTATTATCAAAAAGTGTATCTTTCGTATTGTTTCATCGTATCATTTTATAGTTATCGACTTCTCACTCAATATTAATCACCAAAATTCTGATTAATATTTTGTAATTCGTCTCCGAACTACTGTAGTCATCCAGCTTCACGCTCCATATCTTTCGCTTTCCATCTTCTACTTTTCCATCATTCGTATTAGTTCTTCTGGATTTATGTGGCTCCAGTCCACCGCATCAGAGTTTGCTGATCCCCGTATGCAGAAATGGCTCTACTCATACTTCTCTCCGATGCGTGGCGAGAGAGTTGTCATCCATAAGGGAGCAACGATTTCAACTATTGGCACTATGACCGATTAATTGTCAGTCGAAACCATGTCTTTAAGATTCAGTACTCGCTATTAACGAAAGAGCACTGACTTTTGATTTGGATGAAATCAATCCTAAATGTATCAAAGTCCATCTATTTTCTCCCTCATCATACCATCGTTGAACCTTATAGTCGCGCTACTAAACTAAACTATAAATATTGCAACACTAATAAGCTAAACCATCGGCAAATGCATTATTAAATTCCTTATAAATGGTCCAAAAATTCAAAAAGGCATTTGAACAATTTTTATAAAATTTCGATTTCATTGAATTGGGTTTTAATTGAAATATTAAAATATAGTAATTAAATACACAAAACAATTTACAGTAGCTCTGTCAAAACCTTGTATGCAGAAAATTAATACAATTACAGATTAATTAATGAAAGTGCTCTTGTGTGATGCTATTTAGTACACAAATATGTGATTGTAAGATTCATTACATGTTATATTATTTCAATACATTATTATTGTGTATTGAATTTATTATATTTTGTGGAATATTATTTTTGAATCCACTTGCACCTGCAGTTGATGTATTTTTTACATTCGGCTTCCATACACGGTAGGCATTACAGCTGCCCTGGGTGTTCATCGCATAGTCTCAGCACTACCAGTTTTTCAACGAAGAAACCTTTAACCTATCATGTTCCGGGATCTCATGCCTTGTTGGTTGAGAGTTTGTTGTCTGTAATCAAAAAACTTTGTAAAATTCGGAGAAAGTCATCCTTATATCCCAACAGTTTTAGGATTCTATTCTGCCTTCTCAGCACCCTGTGCTGTACCGCAACATTATACCAAAATTAAGGTGGGATTGTAGCAGAGAATGGTAAACCACATTCATAACTTCAGGCTAACAGCAATATGTCAGATGATGTAACGCGAGAAACATACTTTTTATGTTATTTTGAATGTTTTCAATACCTTTATAAGCTGGTTATCAACAATAACACCAACCATTTTATAAGAAAGACTGGGCAAATACGGACAAAAAGTAACGATATGGGCATCGGCTTGGTCTTACTTGCATTGATGATCATACCGTTATCGATTGCCTCTGCATTAATTCAAAAGCTGAATCAATAATACTCTGTGATTAATTTAAAAGGCCCAACAAAAAGCCTTGAAGAATCCTAGTTTTTTCCTTGCTATCTATTTACATGAACTACCATTCATGTTGGCTTTAAATTTATGATTCGAAAGATAATTTGTCAACCTATTGCTTAAATTTACACGATTTATAACTGATTTAAGCACATATAGCACCTCGACATGTAGAATTGTGTTAAATGCTTTACTTAAAACAATGAACACCGATATGCAGACCTTAGATTCGGTTCTTATTAAGGCAGTTGGAAAAAATAGCAAGGAGATGTTTGATCTTTTTACCTTTCTCTAAGCTGTATTGCCGTTTACCAATACCTTTTCACATTTTATCGATTTCTGGAAGAATTTTAATTTACCAATAGTTACTAAACAAACTATTTTTGAAAAAATAATTGTGTTAGTAGTCCATTGTGAAACATTATTACAATAGGAATGAATAGATTTAATCAGATCTTCGTCAAATTAGACATGTAATTTGTTGTCAAGACATGCTTTATTAATATCTTTAAAATAATTAAAAATATTGACAACTTTTTTACCTTTGATTTCATTAATGATTTACCATGATTTGGCCATATAATTTTTTGCTAACAAAAATTTCTAATTTTCGCAAAAAATAAAAGTTTTTGGTTCTTAATTTGCTATACGCAGGCTTTCTTATTCCGTCATTCGGTTTAAGTTTTCATCTATTGTACGGTTTATCTCTTCGTTGAAGGTATTTATAATTTCGGCATTAATCCATTTTCAATTGCTATTTCTCAATTTGATGTTCATATTAATGAGCTTTTTCATAAATGATATCGAATTTATTCTTTACTTAACCATATACTGCCATTGCGTCAAATTTACTCTCGAATTAATTCCAGTTAAAGATTTGAACAATTGCGCTTACATTCTTTCTATTTCGAAAAATTAATGATTTTAATTCACTACAATTGAGATAGCTATGTCGTATATATTGAGAGGTGGTCAGATATCAGTGTTTGTATAATTGAGCGTTAAATTGAAAAAATTCGTGTTTGGCTTACAAAAATGTGATCCATGTTCCATCGTGTGTAACGTTAGGTCTTCCATTGTATTTTCGATTGGTTTTAGATTTTCTAGTCCAATATCCGACAACAAGTATAGTAATTCTGTGATATTATGACATTTTTTCTAAGTGATCGAATATTAAGGCGTATTATATTGACATTTTATTTATATAGTGCATTTGAATTTATAAATTAGTACGTATTTAAAAACGACATAGGATGATCACAAGGTGCAAGATTAATAATGAATTAAATTTTTAGCAGAAGATTTCCTGGTAGAAATTGGTCTTGTTGCGTAATTTTTCTGGGCCAAGATCCTTAGCTGTTACTCCATATGAACTTTCAATTAGCCTAATTTGCTTTATTTTTTGCTGGCCATTTTAAATTTCTGTGGTATGCCCCCAAATTAATTTATCTGTATTTGTAATATTATTGTTGTTCAGTAAGCATATTCAACTTCATGTTATGTTAAAATTTGCTACTTTGGCTATGCCACCAGAAGTTTCATGCGTTTCGTGCTGTTGGTGCATTAGTCAACTCAGAATTAGTGCAGAGCAATTGTTATTCGCAACCATCTACTCTCTTCGAGTTGATAAATTTTATTATTTTTTGAGCTCTGCAATTTTCTTAATATAATTTCGGTTGCTCTGCACAAATCGCATATTGCTATACGAATTATCAGAGCGATATAATTTTTCTTAAAGTCATTTCATATAGTCTGCTCCACGAACGCGTACTTACTAAATCACATGCAGTTGACTTGGCTTTTGCGCTCCTAGTAGTCCAAGATGCTTCAATAAGCGAATAATGGAATAATTATTTGTACAAGTCACAAGAAACAAATCCACTACCAGGAACTGCCTTTTTGCACTGAGTACAGTTGATATTCATTTTGTTGTTATTTCCGCTCATATTTTTATAGTTGCTATTGATATTTTTAATGTTGTAAAATTTAATTATGTGATAGGAATTTAATTTCTTTTAATGCTTAGCGCTTCCATTTTTAATAAACTAATTTTTTTCATTTCAAACACTTATTAAACACAATTAAACTTATCAATGATAATTTATTAATAAATTTAAAAATTGGGGTTTTAAAACTGTTTTTTTAGGTATAAAATTAATATTTTATATACTTTCCGATTTTAACGATTAAAAAACACGTCCACACAGTGTTTACACGCTTCATATATGAAGCAATTTCAAGACATCATATGTGAAGCAACTTCAATGTTGATGATGTCTTGGCAGGATGGGCCCATATTCCCACAGCCCAGACAAACGAAATGTATTGAAATCTGCATGATGAATGTATAGAAAATGTTGTGCAAATATCATATAACTTCGCCACAATATACCAAGTTAAGTTCAAAAAATCTTGCAAGACGACGGTTTCACACTCAGCGACCGGAAATGTGCAGAAAGACGAATAACGGAACATAGCCTACAATAAAATATCGCTGGATTTTTTCATTCCAGATAATGTATGGCTACAGAAGTAGTCAAAGCTAAAAAATTGCGGAATCTGAAACTTAAACAACCAAGTGAATTCAGTTACCAGACGTGTTTAAAATCGTGTGTGTTTTTTTGTACTGAATGACAATGAAAACGGTATTTTTTAGGAAACTTAGTTTCGTATGAAAAAAAAAAAAAAAACAGATTCTGTGTAAAATAACTTTCAAAATTAAAATAGTGGTTTCAAAAATTAAATTAGAAATGACATTCAGTAAGCAAACAGCCTTTTTGTTACAATATGCATTGGGCTTGTTCTGAAGCTTAAATAATTAAAAGATAACAATACCAATAAGGGCTCCCTTGCTCCCTGGTTTTCAGAAAATACTTTTTCTATTATATTGATTTGTTTACCATTATATATATATGGTAAATTATTAAAAAATTGCCACCATTGACTAGGATCCGCCAATTACCTTGTTATCGTTCCATGAACTATAAACGAATTTAAATGCATTCAAATGGCAGTTAAAAAATAAAGCTCCGTGTTCACCATTGCCCAGTGTCCGCGATCGAGTCTAAAAGAATTGCACTCCGTCGGCTACGGGAATGGATCCCTCTTCAAGTAAGGTGTTTACCGCATTTAAGTTAAGAATTTGACATAACCTTTCATCGACGTCTATACAAGATTTTCCGACCCTATCCATAAGAAAAAAGCTGCATATAATAAACGCAATTCCATAATTTTGTTCATGGATCTGAGCGAAAATAAGGCGCAGAAGCATATATTCTAATTCATTCTACCAGTAATTGTACGATGCCTTTATGTTTACGGTGGCTCGCATTTAACTACTCTTGGTCCCATTTCAGTGAATTTTCTCAATTTGTTCACTGTTGTCTGATGTTCATTATTGTTCACCTATTGGTTTGGTTCAAGTATTGCGTTTTTTAGTTTGTTGCTTGCTCTCTTTGATGATTTGATTTTTGTACGATTCACAAACAGAGTTAAAATTTCAACTTCCCTTTTTATTTCCCTGTTTTTTTCTTAAATTGCAAATTTTACTTGAATTAACAAGAATGAGGAAGAATAAATACAGCAAAGTGATGGGATGAAACTAACTGATGAAAAGTCAATAAGTGCCAGAGTGAGACAGACATAACTACCAATTTTTGTAATGCATTTTGATGAAATTGATTAAAGTTAGATGTGAACTGTGGACTTCTTTTTTGGACAGCTACTGAATAACTAAGCAGGTGAGTGGGTTAATTCTCTGAAACATCATGTACTACGAGACATACAGGGATTAATTTGTGATGAGACTCTCAGTGTCTCAATCATGACTCAATACCCAGGGTTGGAGTTGTCACACATTTGTGGCACATCAAATATCCAAAATTCTTAAAATGCCATCACGTAGACAAACGAAGCATTCTGCGGTACTTTGTCCTTCCATCACTCATTAAAATTCTGTTCGCCAGCCCCAGAAAAATATTTCATGTGGGCTAAGATAAACAAATCACGCAATAATCAAAGACTATGATGAGCATTTGGAAATGAAGAAAAAGAATTATACACTATAAATAAACTAAACTATAAAAAAAACTACTCTATTAATCACAATAAATCAAAAATATTAACAATATCATTAGTTCAACACCTGTTCTAGATAGAACAAGATCGATGTAATAGGTGGTCAAGATCAATGTAATAGTCGGTCAACACCGAAAACACAATACCCATCAATTCATACAAGCATCAAAATATTACATGAACACCAAATTTCAGTAAAGTCTGATGAAACAAATCATATTAACTCATAAAAGTGAATACGGGGATAACAACCACATACCAAATACGAAAAAATGTATACTGATTCTGCTATAATTTTAGAATAATATCACAATAATTTTGAATCTCTTAAGTAACAAATTGCAGTAGCATGCGATAAAATACCTGTCTTTCAAGTCCATTTCCGTGAAATGAGGAGCAAACGTCCTATGGGATGCACAAGAAGTTTCTAATCAATTTAGATCAAATTTTCTAAAGTAGTAGCAATGACCCATAAATGCATACAAACCAAATTTCTATAGAATGCAATGAAACACTTGACTTAAACGCTTACTTTCGAGGACACGTTCTGTGGGAGGTACCCGGCGTTATGAATCCATTTTGCTCAAATTGAACAATGCAATAACCCATGCATGAATCTATACCAAATTGCAGTACAATGTGATGAAACACTTAGCATTTATGCCTAAAAATCGGGAGGAAACTTTATATGACAATTACCACAACTTATGACCGATTGTCCGCATTCACGAACTGGATTTTACTTCTCTCAAAATATTTCAGGAACCAAATTTCAACGTCTTGAAAAAAACGTAAGTTACAGAGGTGCCAGACAAACGAACATCGCTCAATCGAATTTCTTGTGATCGATGCATATTTTTACACGAAACATATAGTGGGAAATTATAAATTGAATATATTGAATACTTTGCACAAACCCATAATACCCCCCGGCAATTGACTGATGGTTATAAAAAGGGGTCTAAAAATGAAAGGTCGACGGAAAGATTCATTACTTAGCCAGGATACCAAATACCCAATACTGTTTCTATACTGCTAACCCATCGTCTTTTCGCCAGAACTAACTGCTAAACATAGCTACACTAAAGCTTTATCAACAACTCATGCGTAACTTACGGCTAGGCCAAATACAGCGTTTCAGACACTTGTCACGTCACGGGGAAGATCTTTTAAGGGTGTATCCACTTCAACTTCTCCAAAAACACTTAAAAAATATCCAATTCAAACTCATATCACCACGGCCTGCAAAGTATGGAGCGCTTTGGAAAACACCGGTTAAATCTGTGAAACACCTTCTTGAAAACACATTCCTCTCAAATAATATTATAGTCAATCAGTAATACAAGCAGAAATATATGTTGCAATTATAATAGAATATTTCCTTTTTTAAGAATCATTCTGCAAAATTTACATGAAAACGTTTTTCAAATAAACAAGTGCATCTACATAAAATTAATATTGCTCCAGGCAAAAATTTTAAACTACAGCTTTTTTACTTTCGTAGTTAATATGGAGACACAACTAATTCGATGAATTATTTATTCAACAGAATTCAGTTTGAGTTCTGTTCCAATGTAATTGAAACAACAACTTTTATATTTTTTGGTAGCCTTGAAACGACGGCGTCCCCCGAGCAATATTATTTGATGAGCAAAATACATTTAATAATATGAGAAACGGCCTATAAATTGTGATTATATCTTCTCGAACTGTTATTATATGAGTCTCTATGTAAGACTTTATTACAAAACATGTTTGGTAATAATCCTTAATGCTTTAGACGGAAAACTTTGCATAATTTCTATGTGAGAATTACATGCTGCGGCCTAATCTTGAACTTTGTATGACCACATTGGTTTAAGTTTGTGTAGTTATCTTCCACCTACCAAGCCAATGTTGTACCTTGTTTAGTCAAATCTTTATAAGAATAGAAACATCGATACCTGATCGGGTTAACGCCAAAAGCGATGCGTCATCAGTATATTTAGCAACAACAATTATTCAGTACTTCACGTATATGACGGGAATATTGTTAACAACGTTGGACGAAGTACGTTTGCTTGAGATACTACTGCCTATATTTGCCACATATGATAACTTTATTATTTAACATAAAAACATCTAACAAACAAATACAACTAAAACGCTAAAAGGTATTGTGCCGGTGATAAAGATGGAAACCATCCTATGACGGATGCCTGTTTGTGGTTTCAAAAAATCACTGAGCAATACTTTTGATTTCTAATCCATCAGTTTTTATCATTATAATATGATGGCATTGGTCGGGTATTCCACATTGGTTACAAAAATCGAATTGATATACCGGAATAATATTAAACTTTCCAACATCAGTTTTATACTTCTCAACAATATTCTTTCAAAATACTTTTGGGAGTGATGCCAGCAAACTTATTCATATGTATATTTTTATAATAACAGTTTAAAATATGTTCAGAAAAACTTCATGTAGAAAATTATTGTTACTCGTAATGTGAATCCAATGCATCTGCCTTGTTTTAAAAGTTCTAAGACCACCTAATATGATCTGAACCACTGATTATCAGTATCTTTGATGGGTAAATTATGAATTGAAGTTCCGCTTGCCAATCACACTTCTGCTTAACATTCGCATTCGTCTTAACAATTGATTGGAAAAAAATTATTCACTACTGCAGATATAAAGGGTCTATTAGGCTTTCTCTCATTTTGAAGAAGTGCATAAGTTCCTTCAGGAATAAGATTTGTAAGCATATCTATAGATTTAGTTAGCCATTGGGTATGTGTTTTTGAACTATTTTGATCCATTCAAACGTAAATGAATATTATTTGTTTTTTTTATGATTTTAAGTCTTTATGTTCTATTGCATTTGCGTGTGACATTGCGTGTTCATTAGTAAAAGCGTGTGATCCAAGATAACCCCTTCTTCATCCGTATATGAAGACTCCTGCAAGGGATATCAGAATACACAATAAAACCTATTAAGTCCGCAATCTTATATTCACATATTGGACTACCGGTTGACAAAGTTCTGTAGTGTTGTTTTTGTACATTTGTTCACGACCTTAAGAATTGAGAAGTCTTGTGCCAACCATGAAATTATTGTTTTGAAACCACCGCCAACTTTAATCGCGTACCCAGTGCATAAGAAGCATAAATTTATATCGCTCAATGATCAGTGTTGACCTTCCAGCAGCTTACAAATAAGGGTGTCTTGAAATTCTATATTTATTTTTTTATTATTTAATAAGATTATTTTTTATTTTTTTTTTTTTTTTTTTTTGCTTTCGATACATCAACGAATTAATATCTTAAAGAATATTTTTGTTAACTGGACTCAGAAACTGTCTCAAGAAGCGAATTTTTTCGTCGATGGGATGATTTAGCTTTATTTCTTAGCATCTGAATGAGCCTAAATATTTTCTGCATCTCTCCTTTTTTGCTGTATGATTTTGCATACACAATTGAGGGATTCAGCTTGATTTCATTTGACATCCACCAGTGATGATCAAGGGCCAATTTAAAACACCTGTAAGATACTTTACAATCGACTTGCTTTTTTGTTACCAACTCCTATTAAATATCTTTCTAAGAAATGATAATCCTAAAATTATGAACATTGTTAAAATTTTTTCAAGTTATACGTGATTTTACCATTATACTGAATTGAGTTGTTTTCAACTGCTGGCTCAATACCATCATCAAGAATAGAAAATATGTTTTTTTTGCTGGAAGTTGTATTAGCCGATACAGTCCAAAGCTTAAATTACCAATTGCTAAATTGGGAGATCGCAGTTTTAACATATTACTGATTTTTATCATTTTTGGCACTGGCAGAACAGCCAGTAAGATTGTCTTAAGCTTTGGTTTTGTTGTGACTCTGCTTGTTTGAATGATGAAAAAAATACAGCGTTACCAGCGTTCAACATTATTTTTAAACTCTTCTTTACTCAATAACCGACTGCATCCATTTATTAAAAGGAGATTGTAAAGTACTAATAATATTTTGAAACATTTTATAAATAACGACTACAGAAGAAGTGGAACAAAGCATTACTTTATAAGTTTTAGGGAAATAGTTCTCTTGAGGGTGTCTGAAATAGTAGAGCAATTCCCATCCTTTTTGAAGGGTACCTAGCAAAGTGTAAAAATAAATATATTGAAACTAAAATCCGTCCATTTGACACAACGCTATTTGACACAATACTACAGGCTCAGAATCATGTATAAAATAAAGAAAAATGGAAATTAGTCTTTTTTAGTTCTGAAAGGAACAAAAGAGGAAAATTGAATCCGACCTATATGACCGAGTCTTATAATCTTTAGAGCTAAAACCGGCTCGAAAAGTGTTCGAAACCTATCCGATTAGTCTGTATCGCAGAAACCCGAAAAGAAACTGCCGAACAGTCAGTTATAAATTGGAATAATTTTGAAAAATAGTTGCTTAAGCGTCCATCTGCAAAAAATAAAATCCTTAATGCTGCTCATGTTGGAATGTTTTTGCAAAAAAAAATAATAAATGTACTATCTGATATACCCTGCAATCACAATACTCAATATTTCTTAGCCAAGAACATTAATTCCTCGTGTAAAAAATGTTTCAGCATTGAAAAACAGAGAAATATTTTTATGAATAAGGAAAATAAACATACATATTCCTAAAAAATATATATCCAACTCTGAATTATAGTTTATTATACAGTGAAAAAATCCAAACATATTTTAGTCAATATGGAGATTAAATAAGGACTGCACTGAAAAATAACAACTCAAACGTCAGTTGGTTGCCAAGCAGTTACAAAAATATGAAAAACATTCCTAAGCCATGGTGAAAGGAAAACAAGAAACTCGTTGAGATTGCAAAACCAAAATTTATATCATGAAGATCCCGATTTAAGACCGGTAGACAGAATATCCTGAAATTAATAAAGAACGTACCAGATAAAAAGACAGAAATAGAACACAGACTGCTGTTGTCCTTGATGATTTTTAAAAGAGTGTCACATTTCCAAATATATTAAATGCACCTACCAATATAATGCTGCTTTCGTATACCAAAAATAACCTTTCATTCCAAATACTCGCAAATGCTTCAATTGTACCCGCACGAATTTAAGGAGCCAAAAAGTAAAAAAAAAAAATTTATAATGTGTAATTAACTTTTGACTATACTGTACAGTTTTGACAGTAAATTTTATTTTTGGCTTTCCCTTTATTAATTCTTTTTATTCAATATACGGTGTTTCCATTCAATTTGGTTTGCTTTATTGCTCAACAGCCAAATGGATTTATTCTGGGTGTTATTTATGTAATTTGCATGTATAGATTGTTATACATTATATTACGTTATATAACAGTTTCTGATGGACATGGCCTTCAAAAATTATTTCAGCCATATTCTATTCAAAATTCAGTACAAATTTATTTCCAAAATATTCATTACTGATATCGAATTCATGAGTAATGATATTGTCTCATGCATTATCCCCAATTCTGCTGAGATCATGTTTGGTTATTTATTTGATTATCACTTCTATTTTAAATCTGATCTCTATTTACGATTTGTTGGCTATGAATTTCTCCGGTTTTTTCGCAGTTGCTTGAATTTCGAATTAGTTGCAGATCATTCATATAAATAGTTTTCACTTAGAAATTTTTTTTTGGCATTTTCATGAAATCATGTTATGTTTGGATTTTGAATATGCGGTTTTTCGTCACATTCCCTGAAAAAGTGCGTCGCAATCCGATAAATTTGTTTTAATAATTCATTATCTTGTGTGAGTTTTATTTTTGATTAACCAAATCGAAACATGATACACACTTTTGTCTGTGTGGAAGGTCTCACATGTTTATTTCATGCTATTTTGTTATTAGTTTAAACAAAACCATGGGTACTTATCGTTGCATATTTAAAATATTTGTTTCTGAATATTCTCTATATAAGAAAAAATGTGATTTTTCGTTATTATTTTGTATATATACGATACCATTGTATTTACAAATAAATATAACGTAGCATATGTGTGCAGATGACCGCTTTAAAGTTAGTGTGTTATGTTTTCTATTATTAATTATTTCAAATTTGTTACAATCTTTAAAAAAATTAATTTGGTTTCAAAACTTCATGTTTCATTTGAGCTTTTTGGTTAATTGTTCTTTTCACTTTCCTTATTCGATAAATGTCAATACACACATTTAATTTTATCGTAAAGGACACCAGTATGCCTCCCTTCGGTATGGTCTTTCGAAAAGCTTATTCGATCAATTGTGATTTTGAGAAAACTTAACGATTTTCCTCTACTAAGTTGTGTATTTAGTTTGTGGATGAGCACTCTTAAAAGAAGATCACTTGGACCACAGATGACCATATCCTGATACCATTGGCAACACCATTCTACGTTCCTATCCTCATCAGATGAATAATAATGCCCACCCCATCTTGTACTTTGCCAACCTTACACTTGTCCCTTCAAACTTTGGAATTTCTCTGATAATTAATTCATCAGTCATCTCATCCTCCCAATATCTGCAAAGAAGACGGAAGAAAGGAAGACGAAACATTCAACCTTGATTACGAGGGATTCTATACAAATTGATCATGGATCTGGTGCTTTGGCAGTTTTAAAAAGCATTTTCCGTTTTCGATATCAAAGTTTTCGAAACCCCCTTGGAACTGCCCAGAACGTCTTTATCTACCCGTGACTCTTGAAAAATTATGTAAGCAACACAGTTTTATTTGTATTAATTGTGGGCGGATATCACCCAATGCTGATGTTCGCAGATATATTGTTAAGACATATGATGCAATCCAATTATGGAACCGAGGGCTTGAACCACTGCCTGGCTGCCTCTGAAAATTATAATACCCACACCAGATATGCCACCTACCCTCATTGTTAAGTAGTTTGGTTCAGCGCGAAAAGTACACCTTTGAATACGTGATAGAACGTGGGGACGAAAGTGTGATTTGTTTATTTCAATCTCTTCTGAGAAAACATCGAAGAGAACCTTTTGTTTCGGATAGTCCATGTTTCAACTCGCAGCATATCCAATTTTGGGGATTTCAGCTGACTTAACTTAAATTAACATAATAGATACAAATTTGTAGTTAACGCTAAAGCTGTGGCACGCGCTTTGTTTCTGTAAGTAATCAATGAGCTAGTTAATTGATGCATGATTACAATCTTTGAAACATTCAAATAAGTTATAAAATGATAAGTAAGATAGACGAAAATGCAATTGTTTGTGTATTTATTAGAGTGTGGGGTGAAGTAGCATATAAAACGAAACACCAGTGCTCTACAATATTTGGTGCATGGTTTTTCCACTACAGTTTTTGACATCACCCTATTGTATTTGGGTAATGATAATGTGCTTGGGTATTCTTCCCATTGTGATGCATGCATTTTCTTCTACAGTTATTGACATCACCCTATTGTATTTTGGTATACCAGTGTTGCCACGACTATCTACTCTTCAGCTTGATGTTCATTCTGTGCAAATGTATATTTGTCAGTACTATGCGTACTCCTTATTCTTGTTATCATCCCGAAATGAATTCGAGGTTAATGTAGTCCATGGATCAAAATACACGGACAATTTTTACATTTCTGGAGGCTCCGACGGAAGTATTCCCAGCATAGTACATCATGCCATTGCGCGGATTTTTTTAGCAGGTTTATGTTTTTTAAGACGTGTTTAAAATTTGTATGTGAACGTCATAAGAAACAAAATTCAGCATATAAATGTGTTCTAGTTGAATTAGTTAAAGTATTTGCCTAACTTCAAGTTTAATTCAGTTGAATTTTTTATGAATTCTGTTACATTTAGTACCGATCCAAAAGAATAATTAAAGTAATTGAGGCGCGTGGATTGTCAGTATTATGCCAAATAGTTTAGGAGGTTTACGTTGGAAGGCATAACCTCAGTGAGGTAGTTAGCACAGCGTATTGACTTCCACATTTTGGTAAAACGTCACATCAGGCAGGAAGTACTATCAGCCACCCATAGCGAAACGGAAATTAAATTCAGACGATTCAAAGAATCGCACAGAATGCGAAAACAAAAAACTTTCTTTTATATCAGCGACATAAAGGAAGCTGTCTAAGTACGTTTTATGTCTAGATACCAAGTGTGAATATGACGAGATTGTGGTATCTTTGAATTCTACACCATATACCACCAGGATGTTCAATTTCAGCGAGAGTCTTTTGGGCTCCACAATGCCCCCAGGAATATGGTGAATTTTGGCGCATATCTAGAACCACATGTCTTCGTTTACTTGGACGTCTATGCTGTAACCAGCGACTTCCAAAAATATGTTCTTAATTAAAATAATTCCGGAGCTAGTAGAGCACATGGTTGAGGTTTAATATTGATAAATTTACTGAGGAGAACACGAAGAGTTAATTATTATAAAATTATTCAAATTTTAAAGAATATTGTAAAACTCAGAATGTCCGATCAACTATCTTTATCTCCTCAGTAAGGATTATTTTTATCGCCAATCCTAGTTTTTGGACAGCTAGGTGAGATATTGACATCATTATCAAGATATTTTTGACTTTCGATGTTGATACTGTTGATGTTGACAATGTCGAGTAGGGCCAGTATTATTCAAAATTGTTAAGAAGCTGAGGTTGTCTCTCCTTTTTTAATGAAAATACAAATGCTTAAAATTGATCAGAAAACCAATGAAGTTTACCCAACCTGCAATTTTTAACTTAAATTAAACCCGAACCGTTTGTACATGTTAGATCAATATTTTGTCTAGTGATAGTGCCTCAGATTCTGGAGAACTGATCCTATTGCATACTCTAAATTCGTGCACGAAATATATTCCAATACGTGATTTCCTCATATCTTTTAATACTACACAGAATTTTGTAAATTTGAATCACCATCAACGACGTGTATGCCACTCATGCAATGGGGTTGGAGGAGACTCATCCTCGTATAGTTTGTAGACTTAAGTGATCCTCTTTTGGATACTATCACAGGTGCAATGTAGTTCCTATTATTTAATAAATTCAAAATGGAAGCATTGATACTATCTCTATTCTTCAGGTTATATATTGCATTTTTGTTGATACTAAGAGGTGAAGTAGATGCAAGTCCTCTTGGCTTTCTGAGAGTCGAAGCATGAGTGCTGATCTTGGTGCCTTGGAGTGATGAATATTAATTTGAACCATCCTTGTCGCATGATTTGTCAATTATTGAATTATTATAACTTGTTTAAGAAGAAGCTGACCCTTTAACTGTGCCGGAAACTGAACGGTTCTTAAGTACTTGTCGCTACTTTTGTTGTATGTGCCTCTTGAGAAGTTGCCGATATTTTGGTAGTGGACGCTTGTTTTGAAGTGTGCGGTGCATTCGTAAAGGGTAGTTTTGGTGTATGGATACTCCTTCGGGAGATTGAGCAACTTTAGTAGTGTCCGCAATCTGGGAAAGAAGTACTCGTTTCTTCTTTCGCGCATATCAATGTTTATTTTGTTGTGGTAAGATGTTCACAATGATAGTTTTGATAATCCAAAATGAGACAAAGCTGCTTTGTTTCTTAATAAGGTAAGCACTCAATATTTAAAAGTATTTCATACCGATTCCGTGCCGTATCACCAGTAATCGTTGTGGAGATCAGAAAATCGCATTAGTATCACCTCAAATTCTCATTTTCTTTTGGTCTTTTGGGTTAATAAATTTCGTTTATTTTATCTTTACATGGCAGAAACCTGAAATCAACCTGCCAAATTGTGTTTACCAATTCTAGTTTCAATATTGTTTTGTAGTCATATGCTCTTTAAATCATGTTAATGGAGTCTGGTCTATAAAAATCTGTGATGGCCTATTTTAAATCTGCATATGATTCTGTATTTCGATGTTCGCTCGCAAACTCTGGACTCTTCCTTGAGAGCTATTTCCGCACTTTTGGTTGCAAGCTGAGTTTGCTGCGCCGTGTGCGCTGGCTGTGCAAGAAAATTATGGCAAATTCGTCACTTTTTAAACCTCTTGATTGATATCGGTGCACCTGGGTTCATTCACTGTTTTTTATATATGAGGTTTACGCACCATAAAAAAACCAGTTCGATGAACGTCGTTAGTGAAACTGTTGTACCTGCGTAAGGAAACGCTGGCAGATTAAAGGATTTCTTATATTGTTCCCCTTCGCATACGATTACATGAACTCATCACAAAATTGTATCAATAAGGTACGTGCAAAGTGATTACATTTGTCTATTTGGTGTGTCTCTACTTTTTTTTTTATGAAAGCCGCATTTTGTTTATGCTCTCATATAAAATTATTTACACTGGTTTTGTTCCTAGCATTCCCTCAATTTGTTATAGTTGTCGCGGTTTATTTGCTGATGCGTCGTTATGGTTACAAAAAATTAAATTGCAATACAGTAGCTCACAATGTGTGCAAGCGTATACAGCGCACGGGTTCGACGCAGCTTTTCAAGTTACACAATTTTTTTTTCCTGTTGTCCTGTTTTTTCTCGTTTTAAAAGTACGAAATATGGTTAAAGCATCATAAAGTGTCAGTACGAATATCAAATGCAGTGTACAAGTGAATATAGTCACTAATAAACATGGAATTTGGGCAAGTGAGCACGTGGTCGGTTCCCATTACAAAAGATAATCCTTTTGAAGTGTTAATTCCTTCCGGATTTCAGAAAAATTGGAATTAGCGTGTGTCCAGGTGCCTTGAGGGGGTGTTCTACTGTACTTAAAACTTTTACAAAAATGCAATCATTTAAATGTAGTACGTATTTGCTTTAAAAAATATATATTTCTCGTCTACTTTTATTGAAAATAGTAATGCTGTATGTATTTCTTACCGTTTCAACAGGATCTGGAATTTTGATTTCAATTTTCTGGCCAAGTAGTGCTTCTTTTTCAAGAGTATCTTCTGCGTACTCCGTTTTTGTATTTCGCATCGATAACTTTCTATTACATATGTTTGTTGCCAATTTTGAATAAACACGATCATAACTTATATGTTTTTCAATAGAATTGGTCAAACTCACAGATTTGTCATTGTTTTTCATTCTGTAGAGATCACTGTGATTTGCATCATATTTTGAAAAATCTTTTTTAAAGGTTTTATCTGTTTTGCCTATAGCATAATTGTAACATAACTTTTTATTGCTTTTCTCACATTGTAAACAAGTTTTATTTTTTGTCATATTTTTCGTTAGCATAGTATTTAAGTTTTCAAAGCCACTGCAATTTTTTGCTTTCAAATTGATTTTATCGTTTATAAAAAATTGTTTTCTGTCTCTAAAGTTCTTATGCAAACAGAGGTATTTACCGTTAAAAGTTTCATTTACTTTTTTTAAAATTACATCAGGTGTCTTTAAGCAAAAAATGTCATCTGTCATTTTTGGAAACACTTTATGATACATTGTCAGGTTTTTTTGATTCGGTATGTATTCGCTATTGGATAAAATCTTGGATTGTTCGAAATTATTACTCAATATTATAGTATTTATTAAAATGTCAGATACAAAAATTTTATTCTTCTCAAAATTATTTAACGAACACATCATTGAAAAAAGTTCTTTTTCAGCAAATTTCTTCAATTTTGACGATTGAATTACTGACGATTCATTTATTACTTCATTACAAATATCACCGCTTTTTAATTTAGTATTTGATAATTCACTTTCGCATTGGCAAACAATCTTGTCAAGTTTTCGTATTTCTTGGATATCAACGTTTGAAATATTCGACATTTTCGCTTTCATCTGCAAGAGAGAATGTAAAAACAATTATTGATCATACCGAAAGTAAATCTGATAATATAATCATTATTTCAAAAATAATTATTTAACTGCTAGCTATCTATCGATGGCAATGCCAATTGTTGCGAATGCCTGGATAATATAGTCAGTATCATTTTCAACACTGATTAAATCATCTATCCTTTCTTTCCTTCAAATATATTTTATAATTTTTCAAAGTATCACTTTGTTCTACCAAGCTGGTAAATATCAAACAAATGACAAAGGACTAGTGCGTAATTTTGACCACATACGCGGACTTGTGGCAACTTTACATTTTTTTGGACCAAGCCCATTTTTCCTTTAGCGAACTTTGATGATATATGTAGGTAAATCGTCACAAAACGGCCTCTGACTACAAATGTATTCATTACTTTTTAAATTTAGCCGATAACATCAAATTTTTCAACTTTACTGTTCATAACAATTTCATCTTAATTCTTAAAATTCACCTGAAAAAAATAAATCAAAGCGACTGAAACAGTATGACTACTACACCAACTATTTTTATCAAACTTGTAAAAAGTATAATTAAAATATGACAAAGACGCGCAGCGAGCAATACGCAATAAACAAACGTAGTTAAATGTTAACAAATAAGATCATACAATGCCATTAATCATATGAAATTTTAATAAAATTGTGTACTGTTGACCCTACAGCTGCACCATATGTTTGAAGTGCCGATACGTCCCTCTACCACAGTATTGAACATTTTTTGAAGAAGTTTGTCTAAATTCAGATCTTCAAACGTGCCATCTAACTGTTGGTTTTGGTTCATAGCACCACCGTGTTGGTCGAACGATGCTCTTCCTCAACATACCCATTGTCATTGGTCAGAACCCATCCGTCTTCTGTGAAGAAATGGGTAGTAATTTTATTTCCTGTGACATTGGTGTTGAAGCTTGTAGGGTCTTGCTCAATGTGCATCTCCGCGTAGCCATACTTCTGTGAAACCTCCTCGACGTTTGCAAAACGAGAGCTGCGCATGTCATAATTGTGATATAGCTCAATGCTGTTGCAAGTTATTCAGTAGAACCTTTAACATTTATTTGGTTTAAAAAAATTGAAAAAATTACTGAATGGCTCTGCATTATGACGAATATCTATGGAAATATTGTGTGCCTCCATCAGTGTTGCTGCATGAGCTCGGACGGTTCTAAATTTACACCTCTATGAAATCAGTTTGCCACCACGAAGCTTTTTCAAGAGTTTTCGTCCCACTTTGAGCCTTTTTCCCGCAATTCTGACAATTCCTCAATACAACAACAATTTTTAAAGTTAGGGTATCTTGTTATGAGAAACGAGAAACTTTTATTGTAAATCTTGTATCAAGAAGACACGGGCATTAAAAAATCGAAGTGATTACATTCTTAAGCATTTAGGCCTGAAGTCAAAATGCCAGCATAACAAGTAAACGTTTGCGTATTACCTGTAAAACTTTGTATTATCAAATTGTATGCAAAAATACAGTTATTTCATTTTTTCATATTTTCGAACTTAAAGCTAGTCCCTTTAATTTTCATGTAAGTTTCTGAATTACGAGAATACTTGTGTTGAACACATGAATGCGTACCACACAATGTAAAGCAACAGTCAGTGCCAGGATGGAGGGGGTATACCACAATTACAACAAACGAACATTTATTCGTGTAACCCAAGCATTGAAAATTTCAGTAATGCATTGGATATGGAATGCTTTCTCAGTATTTCACTTCAAACAAAGTAACGTCAATTTTAGAGGGAAAATAGTTGAGATCAAATGTCAAAAGCACTACGCCACTGGACATTACTTTTTGTGAATTTGTACTAAGCTACGACTCCTTGTGAGCGTATACTGTAGCTTTTAACAAATTAAAGCTGTCATGGTATTTTGCAGAAATTTCGCAAAGTCCATCGAGCTTTGTGGTTGTAATACATGTTTTTGCTGTTGGTATTCAATAAGTAAAGAGCGATGAATGGCGAAACACGAAAAGACAGTTAGCGTTTATGTAGTATTATAGGCTCTATTGTTAAATATTTCGTGTTATCCAATTCAATTATGGTTAATAATGGGGAAGTTGGAGTTACGTTGCCTTTTTCGTCTTAGGAAACGTGTTCAAAATACTGAAGCGATTAGGTTCCATATATTCCGATTTTCATAATAAGCATAACCCCATATTGTTAACCCTTTTTGCAATAAGACGGGTGCTGCACAGGTTAATAACAAGCTTCGTATATGTTACCAAAATATTCGAAGTGTAAATATTAAGTTACTAAGTCTAGGCAATGGAGTAAATAGTTCCTTAAAATTTTATCTCTGAACTGATAAATAATGGTAATGATCAAATAAACGACGTTTCCAATTATAATAAACTTCTTAATCTCTAATTTGTGTATAATAATCTTGATGCCTCTGTTATCCAAGCATACCCGTTAGCTTTACCAGAAAATAACCACTAGCCAACTCTTGAAATCTTCATTCTTAACAATTTCGAGATTGCCTCAATATTTGTTTAAAAAATAACCGACTTAATCATGATCAATGATCTTATTTCGAATGCTGATTGGTTTTCCATTTTACCGTCATCCGCTATCGAGACAGCCGTATCCGTTTTTAATAATCATATACCGATAATATACCATCAGCAGTTCTCAAATTCCAGTTTTGCATTTGTTAAATTTTTCTTTATTATCGTTACATTTTCGAATTACCTGGAAAAGTTGCTTTACTGATTTCTTAAAAACGGTTATAAGTCCGGTGTCTCTTATTATAGAAACATGACGAAGTTGTCCACTATTCCAAAGTTTCTGAAGAAAATAATTACTGATGCTCTTAAACATCACATGTCCCTGCTATATACTCCAGACCAACATGTCTTCATCTCTCGTATATCAGCTAAGACCAATTAACTGGAATTTTCCTCTAAGAGGCTTTGCTTGTGTTCAATCGGATGTAATCTACACAACTTTTACAAAAGATTTTGCCAGAGTACCATGATTTTCTCATCTTTTATGGAATCCTGGATTGAGTCATACCTATCATCTATTGTTCAATAAGTAAAATATAATGGTTCATGGGCATCTAGAATTATTCAAATCTCATTTGCCCTATTTCAAGGTATTATTAATAGATTTAATAAATGGTGTAATACCAACCGTTTGTATATTATTTGCTCTAAATGTAAATCCATATCATTTACTAGACGCACTTTGATTCAGCATTCTCACACTGTTCACGATATAGTGAATTTCTTTAAAAACCTGGAAATACTGCTAGGCCAATAAGAATTGGTGCAAAACAGTTCCTTTCTATTTGCATTACGTAGATGGTACTAAAACGTAGATGGAGATTTGTGTCTGTATGCGCATAGACTCATGCTAAACGATGTTCCCTCGTTGAGTATCAGGCGCACGTCACTTGAGAAATCTTTTTTTTAACGAATCCTTTAACTGACTCAACTTACTGAATGCGTTTTTTAACACGTAATATGCAAACCACAGGCAGGTTATAGCAACCACATCTTCACTAAAGACTATCGGTCTACCAGTTTGAACTCATTTATGCAGAACAGAAAGAGCATGTGTTCCAATACATTACACTACCATCATAAATTATTCTTGTTTAAAAGTCATGGAAATGGTATTTTCCATTAGTCGCAATAAAAACACCTAATAATATGCAATAAAAGCGTTAATTTTTCCAACAGATAACAAAAAAACTGTCACTTTAGTGAAAAGGGTAATTTTGGGAACTTCCTTATTTGGTAAAGAATTGGCGTGGGTTTTTTAATATACGCCAGGAAGTTGGATTTGAAAATTTAAATACTGTATCGCATTCCAATAAAAGATGTGCAAATCTGCGAAGATTTTAATTAAAACTGCTCGCCATATTGTTGCACAATATGGTAAACACAAATTACACAAATTAGGTAAACGTTATCGAACAATCGCAAAGGAACTGAAATGCAGAAAAGAACTAGATGCTGGACTTTCGACGACTGGTCCATAATGGTTGGGGTTGTTTTACCGGCAAAAATCAGAGTGAGTTCTGCAGAAACGAAGCCCGAACCCCGAAAAAACCATCTTGCAGGATCATGTAATGGTCACTGGGTTTAAACATGTTGATCGAAAATTCGTGTTACAGCAAGAAAATAATCAAAAATATGACGCGAAAATGTTTAAGTAATTTTTATAGATACAGGAAGCTTATGGAACATGCAAAGTTATGAAATGGACACTACAGATACCTGATCTCAATCCTATAGAGCTACTGTAGGATTAATTAGACAGAAAGGTAAGACAGTCTTGTCCATCATCAAAGAATGACATTTGAAAAGAACTTCATAAAGCATGGAATCAGACTACTTCAGAAACTTTGAAGAAATAAATTCAGTGGCTGCCAAGACTATCGCCATTTGAAATCAGTGCAACAAGGTGCGCAACTACTTTTGAACACTTGTGTATATAAAAATTACCACGTTTATATAGAGGGCAAGTTCACAGACACTGCACTTTCTTCACTCACTTGGTGCGAAATGTAGAAAAATCAGTGGTGTGCAAGAAAATCGCCCTAAGTTCATTTTTTTACAAAGTAGGAGTTTTTGGGAATGTCTCAACCAATACCATCCTGTACAGCAGTCTAGAAAGGGATTGTGGGAGTGGCAGTAAAAAGTTTGCCTTAATCTACCAGATAACAAAACAACAAAAATAACAACAACTTCTGGGTAAAGGGTCATTTTGGGAATTTCCTTATCCTAGAAAGACTTAGCTTGGGTCTTAACATACGACGGGTAGTAAAAATGCAAATTGGACTGCATTGAAAAAAAAGTAACCGAGATATAACGTTGCACCGACGACATTACCTCGCAAGTCGCAATATGAAGTTCTATTGCATGCCTAGAAAAAACTATGTTGAAATCAGTGGAGATTTTAATTGAAACTGGGTAAAATTATTCGAAAAATAGGAAAGGAACTGAAAATTTCCAGGAGAACGGGGACTATATTGTTACAACAATCAAGAAATAGCGATTAATTGTTAATCACATCGGAGTGGACAGCCCAGAGCAAGAACAAAATGTGAGTATCATATAATTAATACTCGCAAACGAAATCGTCGCATAACAGCTCCAGAAATAGTCGCTCGTATTAACAGCAGCTGACCAGCTCCAATTAGTCTCAGTACGGTAAAACGACGCTTTATAACATCTGGCTTGCAATGAAAAACCGCAACGACCACAAAATAAAAAGAGCTTGAAAACATGATAATTTGACTTTCAAGAAATAGTACAAGGTCTTTTGGGCTCACTAATCAAAATTTGAAGTATTCAACATGTTTAGTGCCAAAAATTAAACACGGTGGAGGTTTCATTATGGTTTCGGGTTGTTTTGCCGGCCAAAATGTCACTGAGCTCTGCAAAATCGAAGGAAACCTCGACAAAGCAAGAACAAATTAAAACCATCTTTCAGGATGATGCCATGGCCACTGGGGTTAAACTTGTTTGTCGAAAATTCGTGTTACAGCTAGATAATAATCGAAAATATGCAGCCAAAATTTGTAAGCAGCATTTAGAGATCCACAAAGCTTCTGGTACATGTAGAGTTATGAAATGGACACCACAGTCACATAACCTCAATCGTAAAAGCTACTGTGGGGTGAATTGGACAGAGAGGTAAGAACTACTTGTACAATATCAAAAGATATTTCGAAAAAAGAAAATTGTAAGCATGAAATCAGATTACTTCAGAAACTTTGAAGAAATTAATTCCTAGGATACCAAGACTGTGTCTTGAAATTCTTTGAAAAGGAGGTTGTCATATTGATATGTTGAAAATTTGAAATATAAATATTCTAAGACAACAAATTTTACATTAACTGTTTATTTAAAAAATAAATAATATATTTTAAAATTTGAATTTTTTTATTGATGAACCAATAAGTAATGGCCATATGAACTTCGATCAACAAGGTGCGAAAATACTTTTAAACGGTAGTGTTTATATTGACTTAAAAGTTGCGATCGAAGCCGTAACTTCATAACATTTGCTTTTTAAATATGCGGTATCTTAGTGCTAAGCAATGTAAACTCACGAATACAGTTTAAACAGAGTTTGCAAAAAAAACTGCAAAACAACAGATCTAAAAATAATGCAATCAAAAGAAAATGAAGTTTCGGTATTAGATCGAAGTAATCAGAATCTTAGAGAGAGCAATTCTTCCGGCATAGGTTTTCTGGTATTTTGCTGGCATGCTGCATCCTGGTCTGCTTAATAGAAAACTAACGTTTACTTCTTTCGGTTGACTCTATATAGATATTGAGAAAGATTTATGGATTCCAGCAGATGTATTATAGCCATCATCGCATTAAAAGCATTATTTCTGAAGTTGAATCAGACTCAGACACCTGCTGGAGTACTTTTTCGTCAAAATTTTAGAAGAATTCCGAAAAGTCTATCCCCTCTTCAAACTTGAAGTATTTCAAGTACATGTATTCTTAAAGGTTTGCGTTTTGACTCAAAGTTTCTCGCTGTGCTCCTATAACCTTCCAGAGCCCCAATTTGTTTTTTTTAAAGAATCTTGAACATTTGAAATTCACCTCAGATTTACTTCTACCGATGATATCTACACCGTCGTTGAACACGAGAGGAACTATATATAGTGATAAGTGATAATGAATTTTTTTACAATTTTCCGAGAAATCCAAGCTTAAAGTATGGTATTCTAATTTTTAAAGTTAACTATCTAGCAGCCTAGCCACTCATGTCAGGAGTACAAATAGGACACCTGTCATAATGGTTTAGTAGCTGGAATAACACGAAGAATGTACAAAAAAATACCACCGTGAAGATAAGAATCAGACGCTTAACATTCTAGTTCTGCCTTATCCATACCGGCGTTACTACCTAAGAAGTGCTGGCACTGGATTCAAAAGCGTTTGACAACGTAGATATCGTCGTTGCTTTTAAATAGCTAATGATTCCATTTAACATGGTTTTGATTTTTCAGAAATTGCTGTACTACACAATTTCGTATTGCACGTAGACACAGAGTACTTTGTTGTCATTACCTGACAGACCCATCATCTATGCTTTTTCTCCGTAAAAACAGAATGCAGCAAACATTTCGCGCTTAATTCGGCCGATGATGTTCGTATCCTTGGCGTACGTACAAGAATTTTTATCTCTGCATTCCAAATAAGTAAAATAATTTTTTTTATTTAACATTAACAATGACGATGTATTAAGGCAAATATTCAACAAGAATATACATAGCTTAGCCTCTTTAAACCACACTTAAGTTAATTCTGCATATTATACTACCTTGCAATCCTAGAGTGAGACTTTTGCCATTCCATAGATGTATATAATACAAACAAACCTTTTTAAATAGCAAAATAAATACATAAACAAAGTTAAAAGTCACATAACCATAAATGGCTGATAGAAGTAGCTGAAACTATACAAAAAAATTACTAAAACAACATAATGCACGCAAACACAGGCGTATCATATGTTACAAATACTGGCATTTTGAATTTTTAAAAAATTAAGAAGTACATAATTAAAGGCTTTACCTTCTAAAGAAATGGCTGCTGCTTATTAATAACAACAAATGTATTAATAAGTATTAATAAAATTTAAGAATACCCAAAAAAGGTGTAATATTAAAGCCACCAATAATTGATCTTATAAAACGCAGTAGCAACTCTTTGTTATGAAATTGAGCAAATTGAATGTTTGAAAAAACCCAGCAAAGAATGATTAATTTCATAAAGGGAAGCGAAAAGTCCATCGACCCCAATAGCAACGCGTTGCTTAGAAGTAATTAGGTCCGAAAATTTAACAGTCTGCCTTAAATCTACTATTCAAACTTAACATACGTAAGGTTTTGCAAGAAGGGAAAACACATTCAATATGCAACCTTTGGTTCCTCTTCATGCAAAATATGATGTAAGTAATGTTACAAATATGATTGATCGTTACAAAAATACATGGAAACACTTAGATTTTGAAATGCCAGCGGTGAAACCCACTATACCTGAGGATAAACAAAAACTGTATATTGAAGTCAGCAAAAGCCAACAACGCAGCACAATATTTGTCAAATTCAGTAAATTGACAAATGCATCAAATCAGTCGCAGAAAAAGTATGTGAAAACAGGGTTTTAATATAAAAACCAGGTCTTGATCTGTAAATGCATTTCTAAGAATTGTCTGTGGTCCCTAACTTTGGATAATATCACAATGTCAAGGATTCTAAAACCCAGAAACGATTTTAGAAACTTTTTATAGTATTCTATGAAACGCAAAGATGCAATATATAGTAGATAGTGGAGTCGTACAGAACAACTAGCTTGGGTTGAGCAAAAGTCGCAGCATAATTATACACATCTAATCTGGTATAAGACATGTAGTTGAAGACAAATAATGTTACCTAGCACTCTTCCTGGACATGCTAAAAAATTTCCAAAGTCCGTAAAAATATAAAATAAATATATTTCCCTGAATGTAAATATTCATTGTTCGAATGTTAACAAAAACTCTTTATCGAACATGAAACTTTTGCATCACCGCAACTCACTATGCCAGCTATTGTCAGCTAAGACCGTATTCAAGGTTCTCTGCTTTATTTTAGACTTCAAGTTTGATTTGTTAACAAAGTTGACTACAATCCCTCCCACTTAAATGATCTGCAAGAATGATTGTCAATTAGAAGAAGAATTTAAAAAAACAAGAAGAAATGCCCCCGCATAATAATCATACTCGGACATCGAACACATCCAACTCATCAAACGGGGTGAACTAAATTTACAGGATAGAATTCCATTTTATCATCAATAAGGACATTACAAAGCAGAAAAATCAAGAAACTAAATCAAAACGAATTCAAATATAATCCGCCCAGATATATTGAAAAATGGATGAATACGAATCTTAAGGAGAATACACAATTTTTTTTATAAGGCAGAATTCAAACCAATGTTGATCTACCGAAATGAATAATAGTGTTAATGTGATAGTGTTATCTTCAATACAGACAACAAAGAAAACAATGAAAACTACCCAACGATTTATCAGATTGAGTACCATAGATACTAATTTTCTAATATATTGATTTCAGAACAGAAAGAAACCTAGCTGTATAATGACAGGTTTTGAGATAAGTGAATCAAAACTAATCATTATATTTGAGGATCTGCTTAGAAATCGGTATATACAATTGAGATCAAATTGAGACGTGTATTTTTTTTTAAATCTTTTTCGCCATCTTGCACTTAGCAAGGGCTTCTTTCGGAACGACAGTTAAAGCCTTTGAAGTGCAGCAGTGGATCCATGGCGCATCGTGCTGAGCTTGCACGAAGCGAAACACAGAAAAATGAGGTAAATACCAATACCGGAATGCTCACGAAAAACCAGTTCCGTGTAAGATGACACATTTCCGGAATGCAAACAGCTTCACATAGTATAATATAACAATATTCAATATAAAGTAGCTGGTAGATGATCTAGAATTCGATTATGACACATCTATTACGTTGTAATTGGCCGAAAACATTGTTTTACAGAGGCTAACAGGACAAAACTGAAAAAAACCAGTAATATACAAGATTTATTTTTAATCATATTGCAAATCAATATCAAAAGTGGAAAAAGCTTAATAGATCCAGCTAACCAAGTCATTAATTCTTAATTCTCATTTGTCGGGGTCGCTAATGTTGTTGTGACTGTGTTATGATATGTGTTTATTTCTGTGACGCAATAACTATTTTTTATATATTTATGTGACATCGAAATAATTAAATAATTAAAATTTTAATAAAATGTAAAAATCTAACTATGAAAATCCAAATAAGGTTTTCAGAGGTTTGTTTGCGTGTTTAGAACGACAGAGAGTCTATGTATTATTTTTTTATTTAACCTAGGACAAGGTAAGCTTAAATAATTTTAATTTTTTGCCAGTAGTTCAATTGCATAATTCTAAAATGCGTATCGGTTCCGGGTTAGTTGGGCATCAAAGCTGTTATGACCCAAGATAAAGGATGTTTTTTTTTTCCATCAAAGTTCAATTGATACTTAAAGTTCTTAGAGAAGAGAACTGTTTATAAGTCATTGTTGATTTTAACTTTTCGTTTGCCAATCAAGATCTATGTATGATCTTTAAGTGAACGTTTGATAACAATTTTCGCATAGGTTCCAAGAATTGCCATTCATTTGTCAATTCATATCTTATAATCGGTAATTTCTGCTATTTCCTGTCATTCTCAAAACCTCACAATGGCTTCGTTTAGTTGAATGGATGTGTATACTACCTGACTTGAAATTGTAGAGTTAAAATTATTCGCAGCAATCACCCCAAGAAAGGAATTTCGGAAATTTGGAAAAAAGTCTCCCTGCCTTAGCGTAGTGAGTAATTCGAAGCATCTATTTGTACACAGATATTTTTTGTGCTTGATTGAAGTTTCTGACCAACGCAGTATTTGCATACCATTTTGGTTTTCAATCTGAACTTTGATGTGGACACCTGTGCTGTTATATGAAGATAGTTGGGTGTATTGTGTTCATAAGCACATTTTAATTTGAAGTGATATGCATTGAATTCAGGTAATATTGCATTTTCGTCTGTTTTATATATAATTGTGAAAACGTCGTTACCATAATATTAATATTACACTGTTTTAAAATTTTTAATGATTCATTAATAAGGTGATCCAATATCATATCATCTTGGTAAACTTTGTTACGGTCCGTTATTGTCCAAAACATTATTCGAATATTGTTGCTTTTCGTACGAGTATCAAAGTACTTACAACACCATACAAAGCGAAATGACTCCTTGGCTCCTTCATGGTAAATGACTGAGCTTTTTCGTTTTTTAATTGGTTAAAAGTATTTGTTGTGTGCTTCACCATAGTTTTTTCGTTTTTGAGTGGTCGTGCAGGTCAGCATCACGAGGCTTACTTTTCCCAATATAATTTATATATTCTTTTAATTATGTAAATGTAAACAAATAAAAGTGGGAAATGATATTACATTGAACATACCTATTAATATTCATTCCGACAATTAATGCGAAGTAGGTTTTCCCAAACAATGTGTACTGTTTGGGTTTTCTGATTTTACCATTATATTTCTTTTTTTTAATAACCACCAAAATATTATAGAAAAAACTCAGTTTGAATGATAATAATATCAATATTAATTGTGGAAATGCACTGAAAGAAGATATGATCAGTATTTGTACAGCTGACAATCACAATTGCTCAGCATTTGCCTCGCTGGTATTTCAGTTTTATGTGTTTACAATTGCAATAATGATTAAATCACTTTTACAAGAGATGTCGTTAATAACCAGCTCGATAAAATATTTGCTGTTGTGTGGCGGACGATAAAATCATAATATTGGCAATACTGATTGAAAAAGCAGATTAGCTTTGGAATATTTTGTTAATATAATAATAGTTTTTGAATCTCATCTGCATGAAGACAAAAAACAATTTTTATTATGATACCGTAATATGACCCGTTCGGCTTCTTCCAGAATTATCCTTTGCTGAAATTATGCTGCTTACGCGTAAACAATTTTTTGTTTGTTTTTCCGTTACTACTAAATAATGTATTTACGTTATGTACCAACCCAATTGTTTTTGGAATTTTCCATTGAATTCCCTTTACAAGGATTGCTGTTATTCATTTATAGTTGTTTCAATCTAATCAAACTTTACCGTTGATCACTGCGCTTATGTATATTGCTTTCTACTTACTCATGGCATCATCATCACCATTCTAATTCTCCCCTTATTTTATTGCTTCCACGTGATTTTTTTTGGCACTATCGCTTTATGCTTATGCTTGCACTGCTATGTTAACGATACCGTACTCGATCGCTCAAATTTCTTTTGAAAGTGTATATAACATTATGGTAGTGTGGTCGCGGCAATCAGTGGGGGGGTGATGAGCATCAAAGGCAGGACGCTCTGTGGCGGTTTGAGTAAATAAAAAACAGAGTAAACCAAAACGCCATGAAAATAAAATGCAATAAAAAACACTTACACCGCATATTGATAAATAACATTAATTAAAAATATGTAAGTAAATTTGTGTGAAACGTTGAGTTTCGTGCCATTACGTTTTAAAACAAAGAAGTGTTGAATACTTTTGGAACGCAGCCCTCTTTTTTCTGCTCTTCGTTTAACTTACGAAGGAGACAATTTCTGATTTTTATGACAAAAAACTGCGCTGAAATACAATTACTTGACGGAATTTCACAAATTGACGATACGGTTTGGAATTGAGAGCATGTCTAAGTGAAGTAAGTCGCAAGACCTTGTAACGCCGAAAACAACAACAAAGGAGTAACGAAAAACGAAAGCAGAAACAAGAACTACTACAGCAGCCGCAAAAACTATTAAAGAAGCAACAAAAAGAACAAAAACAGCAACAACTACTACTACTACCAACCAAAATAACAGCTACGGCAACAACAAAAACAGATTCGTATTGTGCTTGCTTCCACAGTTTATATAAGATATTGTTTTCTATTTCATTTCTTTTTATTTAAAATAATAGATAATAGAAAGTAATAATTAGAATGGTTAGTCAAACTTTAGAAGTAAAATTTAAATGAATAGTTATCAAAAACAAATTGAGCGAGCGAAGGGTCGTCTTGAAGTGGAGGAAAGAACCAATCCCAACGCTGGCGACCTTATCCTATCGTGTCACCCAGGGATCCATAACAAGCGAGATGAAGAAAAGACTAGTCACACCTTGAAGTGGTGGCTGCCGAATTTTGTAATTAAATTTATTATTTACAAATGTTCAATCCTATTCGTTTCTACTTTTCTACAAAAAATAGTTGTTCACTTAACTGTACAAGAAAACAAATTCTTTCCATATTGTTATTTTTTGTTCAGTTGGTCACTTTAGATCAGTTGCTGAATTTTGCTCTGTTGTTATTTTCTGTTCAATTGCTCACTTTTGCTCAGTTGTTCTTTTGTGTTCACTTGCTCAATTTTGCTCTCTTGTTCTTTTTGGTGGTGGTTGGTGGAAGAGCCGGAATTTAAGAAGTTTCTAGAAGGTGTCTCGCATACTAGTTTAAGCAACCAACAAGAAAAACATTAACCACCAAATGTTGTCAAAAAAAAAGAAATGAGCAAACACCTGTGCTCAGCTCTTGCATGCTCGAATGTGAAACATTTACAGAAAAGCAGTCATCTATTAACATCTGCGAATTAAAAAAAAATTGTTTGCTGATTGGGGCATAGAGGTACAAGTTACGGCAATAATTTCGGATAATACCTTCAACATTGTTAGTCCTATTAAGAGCGGGAATTTCTTGTTTTGCGCATACCCTTAACATAATTGTCCAAAAAGCATTAGCAAAAAATTTAACTTAGTCCAAAGTCATCGTCATATTACGTATTTTGCAAAAAACTGGTAATTATGAGCTCCAGTGGCCATGAATCTTTAAATTATGTTATCAACGTTTTCATCTCGGTCATGGACATTCGTTTTTAAGACTACGAAACACACATTTTGTTTGCAGAATGCACGATATTACACATAAGATTTAAAGAACGTGTCTTTAAATCCGAGAACGCACTGAAAAGAGCGGTTTCCGAGATTTTAAAAAATATATTAAATCAATGCTGCCAGGCATTGCTTCGCGACAAGCTGTCATTGTTGAGTTTCCAGTATCTCATAATGACGACTATAGTTGGAGAGACTTTGATATTGCTTTTAAACAATTTTATGCCCATAATATTAAACAGATCACCGTTTATATTCTTTAATTTGGTTACTGCAACGATGATAATATCGAAAGCATCGATGAAACATGATAATTCCGCGTGAAATCAATTGAACTTGTTACGCAACCATCTGGTATTGAAATGAAAAAATATATTTTAACTGCAATTAATTCGTAATTCGTTGTTCATTGCTACTGATTTAATTATACATTAATTTGCGTTCATGTGCCTTTTTCTTTATAATGGTTTTATTATTTTTGTAAAACTTTAGTACTAATTTTTAATTGTCTTTTGTGAGGTAGATGTCAAAAATATTATTTAAGTATTTTCTAATTCATTATTAGTGTTTGGTTAAACTTCAATACCTGACATTGACAATGTCTAGCATCAGTTCAACTCGCATGTTTACAATAGACGTATTTCTTATAACCTGTGCCTTTCTGAAAGTTTCTGCTTTAAGAATTAAGGGAGTGGTAGCCGCTTTGAACCACTGCGTTCTGCAAACGCGACCGGGTACATTGCGCCCGGGTCGTGCCCAAGGGGTGTTCGTTACACGAAGGCTCTTGGATTCCATGATGGGTTCAACACTGAGGTATATGAATTGCGCCATGATTTGGAGCGAGGTCTATCTAAAACCGCTCCTGTGATCATGGCCACAGCGCCCCTGGTACTTCTAAGGACAACACCACCCCAAGTTAAAGAGTATATACCTGTGATACAGATTAGCCTAAACCCAACGTGGCACCCAAAACAGGATCCTCGCAAAAAGCAGGGGCAGGGCCTAGGGTTGTATGACAACTGTAATACCAAAAACTCTGGTGAGATTAGAGAAAAGGTTCTTCTAAAAGTTTCCCGATCGATGAAATACGACTACTTATAAACAGCGGAATTGGTTGAATTGGTTCTTGCATATGCTGTAAGTGACTGCTTCGTTGATCTCAGGAATGATTTGATGGCATGTGTTGCAGCTTATTTTATTTAAATTTAAATTTCTATTATAATAGTACATGCATGTATTAGATTTATAATCAACAATTATTGCTTCATTACTAGTTTACGATCTCAAAATAATATTTTGTGAAAGAAATTATCAAAACTCAAAATTCTATGATGTAGATTGTCGTTTACAAAAAAAATATAGATTTGCAACGCGTATATCATTTGTCAGTGTTAATTTGAAATTTTACTCTCAGTTCATTTAAATCATTGTCCTTTTATAGGATGCTGGCTCATTAGTCATTGGACTTTGGGGGTACTCATGACTTTAACTAGTATCAATGAAGCTGCTGCAATAAACGTTTGCATAGAATCTTAGAAGTTGGGGTAGTGAGTTTCACGTCCTATCCGAAATGAATTGTATAGGATTTATATAATAGGATTTATATAAGAGCTGGAATTAAATATCACACCCAATTCTGAGTCTAAAAAGTATTATCCTTGGAGAGTAGAGTAAAGTAGCTTTGCATTTGAGAAGAAATTCATTTGCATTTGAGAAGAAATCTTACAACAACAGCAAAATATATATACTTTTTTTTCTTTTTGATCCAAAGCAATATCGAATAACGATTGATTGCGTTTTGATAGTTTATTGCAATGTTAAAAGATTATGATATCAATTGTTTGCAATTATGGATTGGAAAGTGTATTCTTGTTGGCTTACTAAAATGCATGGAAAATGACGATTTATTCAGGGCCTTGGAACCACTTGGAATAACTCGTAATTTCGCGTATCGTGCTGTGAATTTGATCTAGGCTTATGGTGTAGTCCATGACTATAACAATTAAGCCGGCCAAGCGATCAATGCCGTGAAAAAACGAATTGACTGAAAACAATTGCAAAACAAGAAAATTTTTTTGCGGTCAATGCAAAAATCCACTCCTCCCATTAACAAATACGAACTTGTGTAATTAAAAAATCTTGAGAAGAAGCCAAATAAAGAAAATTAATGCCAAGAAAAAAAGTGATCCAAGGCGAGTCGGTGCCAGAGTGACATGAAGAGGGAATTCTAAAAGATTGTTTTACTCGTAAAATTTTCTTGACTTGACAAGGCACAAATGTAAAGTATATGAAACAATTGGGTATTCCTACGAACCCTTCTTCAATGAGTGCAATTCACCCACAACATTTGATAACAAAATGAACGCATCTTCCAGCAATTTCGAAATTCTGTCTTTAAATTTACTCAATCAGCCCAAAAATTCGAATTCCAAATTTCTTGAAAGCTTTTTGGAAATAAAGAATAAACATTTTCCCATCAGTCTCTCATGTTTTTTTTTTTTGTTCGAATTCACCGTAAAAAAAGCAGATAGAACCAAAAAACTGTTTGAGTTATTTTCGCATTAAAAGAAATTGTAAAATATTACTTTAACGATTAACAATTAGTGATTTTAATTTTATTTTTCTGAGTTTTTTTACGTACACATTGTTGTTCGTTATTATTTCAAGACGTATTTCAAAATGGAAATATTTAAGAATGTTTATGAAATATATACAGCACACATATGCAACTGTATTGTTTTCATCTTATCTAGTAAATCAACCATCTAAGCAGAAATGGAGCGTTTTCCATAAACCCTCATTTTCTCGTTTCAGTTTCTGTAATATTCTTTAAGGTGAAACTTCCTCAAGTTAATAAGGATCTTCCCGTACACAACGAATTCAAAACTCAACCCAAGAACACTTTATTTTATAGCATTTTATGGACCAATTATATATGAACAAAATGCAACTTTCTGCAAAAGTATTGAAACTATGAAAAAATGGATTAATACTAAGTGAGTTAAAGGAATGTACAGTGGACTTTTTCATTATGATTATACCACAGACAAATCAATATAATAGCATACACAAACAACACCACACTTATATAAAATTTTGACTACCTACAATTGATTAAGTTTACTTAACAATTTAAATATTTAATATTTTGGACTTTTATATCACAACCGTACAACGAGATGTTCAGTTTACCTATTATTTAAAACGTCAGAGTGAGTTCTACAACGCTTCCAACATTTTTCGTTTTCAAAAAAGGTATTTAGTATTATACAAACTGTGCAGCGTCCATTTCTATCAACACGACTTTTCTTTGGGGAGACCTAAAATTTAATATAAACTAAACAATAAAAAATATAGACTTTATAACATATAATTCATTTGCAATGTTTTGGTAATTTCTTTGACCAAGGATTCGTATAACAGCTTGTTTAATATTCAGCATTAATGAAACTGTCTGTTATTTCTTTATCCATACATACGATATTTGTTTAAAACTTAATAAGTGGACTCTTCTAATTGAGTATTTTTACTTTAAATGCATACAGGTTTCGTCCATTTGAAGCATATCTATTACTGAAATCCTTAGATTTTGTCTAATATATCTAAATTTATTCCGACGAGTAAGTGAATTGCAGGCCGCTTTTGACTCTCCACAAAATGTATCGTGAACGTTGCTGCCTGACGATCTGACGGATGAACTGACTGAACTTTTTGAAGTCAAACGGAGCTTCAGACGAGGTGATACATTATTCTGTAACTTTTTGAATTTGATAATGGATAAGTCATCTGTCCAGCAAGTTTAAAGCACACTAGAACAATATTGAACAAGATTGTAATGCCTCCAAGATTGGTATTATAGAAATCGCGTGAATTCTTCGATTTTCGAATTCATTCATAATTGGGACCGTGAACTGAAAAAATCAGTTGTTTTGTGGTAGATAAAGATTTTTATAAAATGGGATTTAAATATAATAATAAAAATTAATATATAAATAATTATATAAGAAATGATATTTAACGAGGCGGCAAAATGTTTAACATTGTTATTGGATATTTTCTATTCCTAAGAACTGCCTTAACCTAATGATTGTTGTTGCTTTTTATCTAATAGAATTTAGCAATAAAAATGATAAATAATAAAAATAAAAATAATAATAATAATAATCAAAATACTATTGATGGATATATGGCATATTTCTTATAAGAGGTAATATTTATATTGATCAAAGAAATTATCACTAAAACGTATATTGTCAAGCATATATTTTCTATTCTTTTGTATATGTTAAAGCTTAGTTTAGAAAAAACTGAATAAGTATCCACTTGCTAGCACTTAATACAAGGCAGCCATCAAATAAACGTTGGAAATTAAAATTGTTTTTATTATGTTTTCCCACCGTATTGTCAAAAATATTATAGTCAAGATATAGATAAAAATATTTTGTACAAGTAAGATTGAATAATTTGTTTAACTAGAGGTAATTTAGACACAAATTTTTCAGCATTAACGACATACTCTAAAGTAATGTATTTCATTTCAAACATGCCAAATCGGAATACCCAACAAAGGGAAGTAAGTCTAAAAATTTTTAAAAACATATCTAATAATTCAATTTATCTCCAAAGTCAAATAAAAATCAATCTTTAAGAAGCTGCCAAATAATCGAAGAAACGTTAAATGAAAAAATTAAATTTATTTTATTTCCCAAAACGACTGACCAGTATAACCATTTTAAACAAATGAATAGATAGAGAGCAACCTGGTTTACAACTCTAATAATATAACAAGTTATTTTAATTCGTCGTTATTCTAAAAATGATCGTAATTTAAAATCACTGTTTAATTATTTGTATTCATCATTTCGAAAAATGTAATACATTTAATCGAATAATAATTTTTAAATAAATTCGGGATTGATTATTTGGGCCCTATGTAGACAAAAAAGAATTTCTGTGTCCGCTTTTTCGATTTTCTGTAATAATGGATGATGCAAAAAAAAAAAAAAAAAAAAAAAAAA
>JXOS01112324.1:0-33023 GCA_001015075.1 Cirrula hians
AAAATATATACCGATATGATCAGCATTACAAAATAATGCGATATAGTGATGTCCGTCGAAATGTCCGTCATAAAATTCTAGAGAGAACGCGTTGGGTTAGAATCACCAAATTCGGCCCATATAATCTATCCGATCCAACCCATATTTCGGGTACCTCCAGATATTTTGCAATGAATTTTCGTAATTATCCTAGCATTTAATCGTGTTCAAAAATGGGCATGATTGCATAAAAATTGAAGGTACCTCCAGTACAACTATGTGAAAAGCCGAAATAGGGCTTTAAGCAAATTTTGCCAGAAAAATTAATTAAATTCAACGAAATTTTATTATTGACTGATCATTATTATTATCGATGCATGAACCAAAAAGGGAAATGTTTGGGTAAAAATGAAAAATATCTCCAATACATCAATTTTGTGCGAATTGAGGATTCTAGGCATATGTAGTTAGAAAATTGATCAGTTTGAACAGAACATCACTATTGTGACTTCTCTAGATTTAACAATTTGGGAGCGTCTTTTATCTCTGTGTTGGCCTTAGCCGCCTGTAACTTCATTTTTTTTTTTTTTTTTTTTTTTTTTTTNACTTAGCCTACTGTAACTTTTTTTTTTTTTTTTTTTTTTTTTTTTTTTGTGGCATGCAGTTTTATTGGAAAGTACAGCATACAAATTGTTGAGCATTTAACCTTTTTTACATTTCAAATAATTGTTAAAATCTCTAAAACTTGATTTTGATTCCCAAAAGAATTTATTAATGTTGCATTAATAAACAATTATATACATAAGGATTCGCCATTTAATCAAAACAAAAAAAAAAAAGACTTCAATATACATCACAACTGCAGCTTCCCGGATATTTATCTGATTTACACGCATGATAAATTAAATATAACGTTTTCTAAGACCTAATACAGTTTTTAAATTTTTGCACCTATTTTTTGTCGAAACGCATATTCAATAACGTTTAAGTTGTAGACAGCTTGTTCAATAATTTTCAATATCAAAATTTGACTACTGTTCACAGCTAACCTATTTTATATTGAAGTTGCAGCAATTAGCCGAATGCATTTACCATCTCTGAAAAACTCTATATTAAATTTTATTTTATTTTTTATTTAATTATTATTATTTTTATTTATTTAATGAAATATCAATCTGTTTATTGTAATTATATCTAAATATTAGTATTACCAATATAATTATTTTCAGTGTTAATTCACGTTAATGTTATTACTAAAAAATTTAATTGACGCATGTTTATATGGCTATAAAATAAAGTACATAATTTGAATGATGTTTTAATGCTTATACAGTGGATCTGCCTATTATAGTTTAGTGGGAACATAATTAATATTTTTTTTTAGACCTGCTTAGAGCGGTATGTCTATTTGAATTTACGTTCGAAATACACATCGGGACTTATGATATTTCTGAATTTGCTTGCAGACCATTCAAAATAAAGAATTGCTAGACCGTATCCAATTATTATCCTCTTTATTTCGTTTATTCGGCACTATATTTCATTTTCATGACCTTATATTGCCCAGCATGTGCAAAGTGTTGAATATGTCTGAACGTGTTATTAAATATTACTTGCAATTAATAATTATGTTCTTTTAATTAGACATTTGTAAATCTCAGCATACCAATTTGATAAAATCGATTTTATCTACTAATTTGACCATTTAAATTTTGAAATATCCGTTTTATAAAATTTGTAAATATATTGGTATATGCATATAAATATTTTTAAAAAACAAAAAAAAAAGAAAACTACAAATCGACAATTATTCTAAATTTTAATTGTTTTTACTTATAGTGTTACATATTTAATATTTATTATATTAATGGGTGAAAAGAAATGACTTCAAGTATAATGGATTAGCTTTGTAATAACATCAAACATTATTATACTTTGTTTTTTAACCTTGCGTAACCAAAACATGAAGGGAGGGGCGGGAATAATTTATTGTCTTTTAATTCTGGCCGAGAGTCAATTGGCTGGTAGCGTTATGGGTTTGTGCAAAGTATGTAATACAAAGAAATAATCGTTTCCGACGATATGTTTCTTGGAACCGTATACATAGAATCAATGAAAAATTACGTTTGAACACTGACTGTCTCTTTCGGCCTGCCTGTGACAAGTTCGTGAATGGACAAAATCGGTACATAATTTCGGGTACCCCCATATAAAGGTTACACCCTATTTCACAGAAGTAAGCACCAAACCCTAGTACATCATCCCATTCTACTGAAATTTGGTAAGGAAGCATTTTTGGGTTATCGCACTGTATAATTTGAGAAACATTATTTCTTCAGCTACCTTCCATATATCGTTTACTCGTGAAATACCTTTCATAGAATATTTAATCCCGATGTTACGGAAGTTAACATGAATGCCAGGTATTTCATCGGATGATATTGTAATTTTTTACTTAGACTTTCGTACGTAATTGTCATATTATTCTACGATATGAGCGAAAGCAATCATTAATTTTTGATACTTCGCATACACGTTTTATCCCTGATCTAATTTAAATGATTAAATACCTGTTGTTTTATTATTTTTTTTAAGTTAATTGCATTTGGTATTCTTGTAGTATTTCGATGTTTTTATAAATTGAATGACTGATAGGTATCGGTCGGTCTTGAGCAACTATTATATCAGTCTTTTTGTCATTATTGGTATTTTCGTAGTATATTTATTATTTCGAATTTTTGATTATATTATATATAATATTATATATAATATATTTAGTTATGCAAGTAAATATTTTTATATATTTATTTTTAAAACCAAATTTAAAAACATAAACTCAATTTCAATCTGGCCCGAATATACTGAAGGCGTATGTAATAAATATATAATTATTATTATACATATATTCGTTAGCATTCCATATTTACTAATTTGATATACAGACAGTATATACACAAGTTTTCGTATACATTGTTATTTCAAAAACAGCTATGAAAGAAATTTGTAGCATTTATTGATTTTATGCGTGAATGTCGCGCATGGTGTGTGCTGCTCGTGCATGCAAACTGGTTTGTCCTCATGCGCAGACCAAAATATTGCGCGATTTGCACTCGCTGAAGTTCATAAGCATTATGATATTTGCCGGAAACTAGGGGGTAGCCAAAGTTTTTACATTAGCGTCGTATTTAAATTCTTAAAGTCCTAAATCAATATGTTTTGTTGAAAAAGATGCCACATAGAGGATTCAATACGCTTATTTACCTACGCAAACCAAACTTACGAATGGTGGCCATAGGCAAAACTAAAAAGGCAATTTGTTTGGAGCACCATTCGTTTGTTAAAATACTGCTAATAAAAAATTTTCAGGATCCAGACTTGTATAGACTCTGAGATGAACGTATGCCTTGAAGTATGGGTAGTTGTACAATTATTGTATTTTAAATTGGGTTGAATATTTTTTCATATAAAATAAGATAAACTTAGGTGGAGATATCTCTTAGTCACAAGCTGGCAGCTCTTTGTATGAGAAGTTAAACTAGTTATTATATTTTTGTGGGAACTTACATAGGGATACAAGCGATAGCGGTAGCGTCTGTCTTAAATCGAGTTTCAGAGACATTGTGTTAAAAGATGGTCTCTTCACCCATAAATTAAATTGAAAAATACTGTCCGTAAAGTAATTAGAAATTTTAAAGCTACAATAATGTAATAAATGACATATTCTTGGCAGGAATTAATACTTCAGATTGCGTTTATGCAACCAAAGAAGAATAGAATTATACATTATGGTATACGAGATTTGCGCACATGAATTTTATAGTTTTATATGATCTAAAACATAAGTGTTTGGAATGTCTAAAAAAAAACTCGACATTTCTTGATATACTTGCGCTTTTTGTAAAATTCAAAGAAGTTTTTAAAATATGCACAGAATAGCAGTCAAATAATTTTGTAAGAAATGGTGCATAGTGATTTAAGTGGTTCAATGCGTGTTAAATCACAAAGTGGAACCGTATACATCATAAAATTTATAAATTCATAAATTATATGAGGTATAGTGTCGGGCAAAAGTTAAGCACCCTCTTCCAGATTTTTTTAAACTTAATATACTTTGCCTTTAATAAAATTGAAGAAACGCAATTTTCAGTATTATTTGATATTTAAAGAATTCGGAAAGAATTAATTTAATAAAAAAATGTAGCTTTTAAAGCATAAACAAAATTAATGTTATTCAAAGTTAATATGAGATCAAATTTTCATTGAACATAAGTTAAGCACCCTACAAGTTTATTAACAATATTTTTGATATTCTGTAGAAAGTCAATTTTTTTCAATGACATAATGCCAGCGTTTAGACATTCACGTAATTAAATTGTAAATTGTGCGTTGAAGAATGTTTTTCCAAGCCTCCTCATCTGCTGGAAACACATCATTTATTCCGCGACACTATGTCCTATTTATATTTTGGCTAACAATTTCCCATAAGTTTTCAATTAGGATTTGATCGGGAGATTGAGCAGGGCAACGCAAAACTTCAATTCTTTGGGCTTCTAACCAGTTTTTGCACAACCTAGAGGTGTGTTTGGGTTCATTGTCGTGTTCAAACCTCCACCTTCGAGGCATATCTGCCTCAGCGTACGGTATTAATACGTTTTGCGGCATATCACTGTGCACAAATTGATCCATAATGTCATGTATTTTGTAAATTGGACCCGATCCTTTGCCAGTGAAGCACCCGCACACCATTATGCATCCTCGCCATGTTTGACTATCGGAGTGCAGTACTAAGGATTATACCGTTGTCCATATGGCCTGCGCACATGCCGTATTCCATCTGAATATTTCAAATTTAACTTGGATTCATGTTAAAACAGTACTCTCTTCTATGTTTGGATATTCCAATCAATGTGTTCACTTCCATATTGAAATCTGACTTTCCTGTTTCTTTTCAGAAACAAAAAAATTCTTCGCGGATCAGCTTCAAAATAAACAGGCATCAGCAACTCGTTTCTGGACTGGAATTTATGCAAATAATCAATATATATATAATCAATCTTATTACAGCTGAGTTGTTTCGCTACGACGTTTTTTGTAGTCTTCCATTAAAGGTTCTGTTCGCGACAGTACCAGTCTCTTCTTATTTTTTAATAAGCGAGTTTTAACTGACCTATTGATGTTATATGTATGACTGATGTTATCTCTTGGAAACCCTTTTAATTCAGCAGTCTTCGATTTTCGTGACTTTTTAAATATTACCGAATTAAGCACATGTAATCATCTCAAACACGCAAAAAAGTAATGCAATATTTGCTTCTGTTGCATAATTCAACAAGTAAAGAGAGTAAAATGTGATAAGAACGTGAAAGAGCGGTAAATTCTTCATAAAGACCTGCCGTTTTAAAATTTGATATGAGACTAAATATAATTTTGTTTATGCTTGAAAAGCTAAATTTTTTCTTCTTACTAAGCTAAATAATAAATATAAAATAAAACTGAACACTGGGTTTCTTCAATGCCATCAGAGGCAAAATATTTTAACTTTTAAATAATCTGAAAAGGGTTGTGTAACTTTTATCCGGCATTATATTTGATAAATTTGTATAATGCAATGGCATACACCATAGCCGAAAAAGCAAACCAAGCATTAGCACAAATCGCAGGGAGTATGCTTGGAGAAAGTGAGCTACCAAAAAGTCCGTAGACAGAAATGTTGAACACTGCTACAAACCGTCTCAATAAGGATGTAATAGTCAATCAAAACATAATAGCCCACAGCCATTCATTTTATTTATATACCATACCAAATTACAGCAAAATTCGATAAAATTCCTGTATTTCCTTCCGTAAAATAGGAAGTAAAAATTATATGGGAGGTACCCAAAATTATGGACAGATTTTGCCCAAATTGATAATGTCATCGCAATGACCCAAACATGCTTCCATACTAACTTTGATTTCTAAGGGATAAAACACCCACCTTTATAGTAATTTCTCTGAAATCGGGGCAAATGACATTTGTGAGGTATCCCAAGTTATTGGGGATTCCAATTCCACGGAAATTGGTATAAAGACGAGTACTGCAAAATTCGGTGAAATATCTATGGGAAGCTATTGATCAACTTTGTCCGTTCCCGAACTTGGCCTTACTTTTTATAAAATCCACACAATTGCAAAACTTCAATATCTCAAAGCTGCTCAAGTTATCGAGGTCACATATGGACAGATAAACAGACCGACGGATAGACGGGCATCGCTCAATCGTATCAAGCATATAGTCGGAAACGATTATTTCTAAGTATTACATACTCTGACCAAACCCATAATATCTTCAATAAATTGACTGATGGGTCCAAAAATAGAACTTCACCAAAAATATTAAAACACAAAACTCCATTCGAAGGAGTGTTCAGGCGTAAACCGCCTATGGCGCATTTCACGGTTTTTCCAATAGCATTAAATATATATTCCGGTAAAAATGAAATGGATACCAAAGATGCAAAATGGATGATCGAAGGTTACTCAACAAGTTCTAAATCAAAGCGGCTCCTTAACAAAAAAATAAATCCTCTTTTGGCACGTGATGTTGATATATGAAAAAAGAATGATATAAAAAATAGAATAAATTGGCAAAGTCAAAGTGAAAAAGGAGAAATTGAAAACGAAGACTGTTTAAAGCCTATAACGGTTCGTATTAAACAGATATTATTCAGGAATGCAGAAATAAAATATAAGAATGAATATGATGAAACGGACAGTAAAATATTTATAAAAGACACAGATAATCCTAAAAATATTAGTGAAGCAATGAGTTGTGGAAATTCAAGACAATGCAAATATGCTATGGATTTTAAATAAGTGTCACTTATTAAAAATAATATGTGGGTACTGGTTTCTAAGCCAAATAACAGAAATATGAGTGGTTCAACATAGGTTATCACTATCAAAATAAACCCACGCAGGTCTATTGAAAAATTCAAAGCGCGATTAGCGGCACAAGGTTGTTCACAAAAAGAAAATGTGGATGATTTCGAAACATATTTGCTGGTTGTACAACATGTTTCAATCCATGTTATATCGTCTAATGCCGTGGAACGCCAATAAAGTGTAAATTATATAGGCAAAGTATTTGAATATTTACACTGTGAAATTAAAGAAGAAATGCATATGTGACATCAATAATTGCTTGTCTTAAACGAATTTCCAAATATGGTATGTAAAATACAATCATCAAATCAATTAATCTACGGACTTAAATAACGAGAAGGGAATTCTTAAAAAAACAGATATATTTAACGAAATTGGTTTCAATCGACGCATAAGTGAGAACTGTTTATATTACATGTTCATTAATAATAAAATAAACTTTCTTGGGTAATTCGTGGATGATATGACCATTTGATATATATCCGAAGAAAAAATTAGTGTAATCATTACAAAAATGAGTAAAATGAGGCGATAGTGTCCAAATAAGAAATTTCCTTGGAATAGAAATTGAACGTAATACTTCTCGAGCAGATATACAAATGACATGTTACAACAATGGGGTATAAACGAATGCAAACCCGCATCCACTTCATTACCAAGTCGCACGATGTTTGAAAACTGTGCAGAGAACAAGTGTCGACATTTTCAGCAGACGGTTTACCACTTAGTGGTGGATTGAATTATTTGGCCATTAATAAAAGAAATGGTGTCACCTTGATTGATGCTGCCAGCGTTGTTTTCACTTGCTTGCACTTCGTTCTTGCGAGTAGTTCATTCTACAAGTGACTTTTCTTCAAGCCTCCTAGTATTAGTACTTTTCCATCGATTTCGGTGTCTTTCACGTCGAGCTATTTACATTGTGGGAAATGTGGCTGGTGCACTTTTTGATGTATTGGACAATGCGTATGCCAAGCAAAGAAAAACTATCAAGGAAAATGAAGACCAACTTCGAACCCATTTACGCAATTAAACATCGATAGGACCTGTAATATGAATACTGATGATAATACTAATCCTGTCAAATATTCAATGTGTTCAGAACATGCTAATTGATACTTTAGCTGACAACCATCATTCAATAGCCTGAAATATGAATACTGATGATAATACTAATCCTGTCAAATATTCAATGTGTTCAGAACATGCTAATTGATACTTTAGCTGACAACCATCATTCCCGATGAATCCATAATTATAACTCCTCGAAGATATATATGTGCCAACATCCAAATTCACCATCATCCAAAATCAGGACAATTTTTCTGTGCTATAAATTTTTTTTAATAACGAAACACAACCGATGTGTAATTCACACCAAATGAATACTCCATCACAAGTCAGGTATTGTGAAAAAGAAAATCACTGGCTGTTTGCAACACTTGAGCCACCGCGACTCAATTTGGCGTGAGACAAAAAATCCTCACAAGTGACACGTCAACGAAATTGATTCCTATCATAATCCTCTAATTGTACAATTACGGGTAAGCAGCTCATCATCACAGGACATCAGGTTCGGTCAAACTCAATAAGAATGACAATCTCTAGCTTCGGGAGTATAACGGAATTTTCAAGTACCCAACACATAGAAGAAATATTTATGAACTTCGCGACAATGCAGTATCAGAACCATCTGAATAATTTATCGACTCTACAAAATCATTAACTTGATTTAGATTAAATGCCGCAACAACTATCATTCTAACACTAATTAAGTAAAGCTTAGTCTTCTAACGCTTTGATCTGTTCATCCATACTATTAACTGTACTCAAAAAATCAAAAAGGTTCATCAAGCGTTGATAACCTGATAGAAATGGTGCCAAATTCTGCTCCTCGAGGAACCTCGAAGGCTGAGTTTGTAGTGCGTTATTGAACTGCCGTTCAAGGGGGGCTGGGTGTTAAGAGTGGAAATTAAGTTAAGATATTCAAAGTTCATTACTGTTTTACTTAAAATAATTGCACACGATATTCTGCTTGCTTAGCAATATTTTTCCAATTTAAATATTTTTTGTACTTTTATTATTATTTTAAGTCACGTCAAGAATATAAAATATTACCTTTTCTAATTATAACAACTACAATTATTACCATTTATCAAAATTATTCACAAATTCGTTGCAAGAACCTATTATATTTACGTATAAAAAAATCTATTACCCAAGCGAAATACATTTTATAAAATAATCAATTGTAAGCTCTATTTCTCCATTAACAATTATTTTCCAAATAAATTGAAGAAATTAATTGTTGTTGTCTTGAATTTGGTTACAAAGCGTAGTTTGGATTTGCAAATGTCATCATCACAAGTGGTAGTAAAACTTCGATTAAGTATATTTCCTATTCATAAAAAAATTTTAACAGATACAGTTTTCAGGCAATTAGTATGAACATAAAAATTTGTATCGTGGAAAAATTTTGTGGAAACAATTCTACAATTCTTTCAGCCGTGTTTACCGGATTTACCCAACCGATAATTTTCAAGAACACTTCACAAGTGCGTTAGCAAACAAGACCATGACATTAGAAAAAAGAAATCACGTCTGAACTGACATTTAAGAAACACATGCTGTAGCGTGTCGTTGGCTGCCTCCAGATAATTCATCCCTTTAAATACTTAAGAACGGCCAATTGAGATCTACACCCCTGATATCACCAGGGCGTATTTAANGATGAGTTATCTGGAGGAAGAGAATAGAGGAACGTTGATTGAACTTTGTTTTCAAAATCGGTGAATGTTGGCCAATTGAGATCTACACCCCTGATATCACCAGGGCGTATTTAAATGGTTTTGCTTCATTCGTTGAACAAAATTTTCCATGTTCTACCAGGTGAAACAGAATTTTGCAACACTGATTATCTCAAATGGCCAACACTTCGATATCCTTTGTGGTAGTCACTCAATAGACAAAGTTATTTCGACCAAAAAATCTTAAATATAACGTGGCATGCGGCCACTGAATGACAAAAAAATATGCAAATAGAAAAACAATATTTTTACAGCTGCAATGAATTTATACGGTACTCTGTCAGTTATAAATTGTATGATAGCCCCATGTGATTATTTTTCTTATAAACGGTAACTTGTTTATGCCAAGCTGTGTTGCTAGGCAAATTGTTAGCTAATCGCTAGTGGAGTAAAGGCGATAGTAAAGTCGGTGTGGGACCAACTGCGAAAATTCACGTTTACTTTTATATATATATATATATATATAAAGCATAAGCCGAAGGACCCTGAAAGACTGCGTCCACAGCATTGAGCCCATGCTCAGAGGGATATATCCTCCCCAAGCAAATACTGCAGAGCGCGCAAACCAATCTATTGTAACTGATGGAAGGTCGTACTAAGACACGAATCAAAGAAGGGGGACCAACATTTGCTAGAAATAAAATGTGCTTTAAAGTCAGCAGTGCAGGATTCGGCCAAAATATGATAATCCATACAAGCCGTTATCCCATCCCCAAAGGGATGTACTCACTGTCAGACTCGGAAATACATATATTATCTACTCCGTTGAAATTTTAAATACTTCGCAGTAAGATAAGAAACAAAATATATTCAGTTTACGAAAGGCAACCTTAATCCAACAAGAGGAGAAAGAAATTTGCCAACTTCAAACCAGAGCAAAGAGCAAACGGAATGAAATTATCTTCAGCTGTACTTCCAAAAATAAAAACTAAAAGCTGACGAAAAAATTCCTGCCATTTAGAGTAATACGCAAAGTATACAAGATAGAAAGTCTTCAAGGAAAGAAAATCTTATTAATCTTGCTTCATTGTGAAAAGAAGAATCAAATAAAATCAAATAGTATGACAATACGGTGCTAAATAAAAAAAAAAATTGTAATAAAATAAATTAATAAAACAAAATAAGATAAAAAAAAAGAGCAAACATGAACTGAAATNAAACAAAATAAGATACAAAAAAAGAGCAAACATGAACTGAAATTAATCTTAAGTGCAACCCTTGATGATTCGATACAAAAAAAAAAAAAAACAGCTTTTTGCAATCGTTCTTCCGACATTGGTTAATTGGATTCCATCTCACAAATTTTTATGTAATCTGTCTCTTTTACGTTGCACCACGGGATTCGAGATACGAAAAGTATTTCGAATTGTCTGCAGAATTTCACATCAGAACTTCGTCTGAGAGAATACTATTTATCAACCGAAGTTCGGCTGAAAAGACTTGAAAGCCCCAATTGGATTTAATAGTGAAAAACAGATTTCCCCAAGATCCGATTACTGCCTTATGTTATTCCGTCTCATGACTTACATAATGTCAACCATTTCAGAGGTAAGTATGGTAAGGAATGTAAAGATCATATCCAATCGTTGTTCACATCTTCGACTGACATTGACTCGAAAAAAACCAAAGAAGAATATGTTTTTGCAAGTCCATCACAGGCTACCGACTCTCTTATACAATATAAAGTGGCGTGAAACAGAGAAATGACTCCTGAAATTCCTTCTGAAATGAACGTTTAAAAATAGTTGGAGGGTTAAAGCGCGTTAGTTCATTTTGCTTTCATAGAATGCCATGGTCGTTAAGGTAAGCATTTTGATGATACAGCTTCCTTCTCTTAAGAACTTTCTCGTGATTCTAAATTTTGTTGATCATGATGGAACGCGTTTTGCTGAATCTGATTTATATAAAATTGGTGTACTTATCGAACCATTTCATATGTGACCGAACGTGGACATTTCAATTTTTGGAATCATCCATTTTCAGCTTCAAAAGAAATGGATATTGCTCAAGCAAATATTTTCATTGATTACGTGGAGCTGGCATCTTAATTTCGATTTGTCAGTGGGGGCCGAATAACTGGATGTAGGCCATAGAATTCGGGCGGTGCCTAGAAATCCTGGAACGTGGAACCAAATTTCCATATTCAACTGGAACTTTAATTTTATTGCGAGTTATGCTGGCGTAATTTTTGTTGGAATCCATCTCCACTGCTTGCAATTCGAATACTCAAGGATTTCCCCTACTCGATGCATTACAAACTGTTGAAAGTTCCATGGATCCGTTCGCAACCATTGCAGAAGGACCATTTAGTCAGAACACCATGTCATCTAAAACAAAGAGATTTTAACACTTCCATGTTCTGGAATTACCTTTTCGATAAATAAATATAATTATATATTTATTGTTTTATATACCTTCACTGTTCCGTACCTATCCTGTGATTCTATTATCTATAATCTCTTTTGCTTATTTGTTGTATGAACATTCGATTTCGTAAATTTTCTTGGCTTGACTTACGCAAATAAGAGCTGTGTGAAGTTCCATCTTGGGTATCGAGAATGGTTTTGGTGGTGAAATCTTGGAGTTTGCAGCGTTTAGGGTGGCATCGGAGCATCTTCGAATATAGTTGGATTTCCACGCTATCTCTCAGCATCAGTCACCTCGTGCTGAGGTTCAATCAAAGTGTCGTCCTATCCGATACATGAAAACCAACCATCGTGCAGTAAAGTTTTTAAATCAAGTGTATTGCATGATGAGCAATACATTGCGCGAAGCTTAAACCAAAAACCCAAAGCTCGTATCAAGCATGTGCTTTGCCGATTTACTTCGTCTTTTTTATCCCACGTCAAGAACCATTGGGGATGCGTATGACATTCTTGCAGAGTCTCCTGAAATTGCGAATAACCTACGGGAAATACTTATAGAAGTTTCACCACTGATTTTGATAGATGGGGCTTTCGATTCGCAGTGGCATCCTTCACCAAACGCAGCTTGCCGTGGTTTGTTTGGACTCAAAGTTATTAAGATAAGAAGGTAACACACGTTACCAGTCGACACTGCTAAATGTGCGGTTAACCAATATTTGGTGTATCCCTTAGTGATAAAATTATCTATTTGTGTTTGCATACTTTCGCAACCTAAGATGTTTGACAAATTTTTTGTTAAAACACATTAGCTGACAAAAGGCGTTTATCATAGCTTTTTTCTACAGCAGTCTAACCTCTTGTTTTCCATTTATCTTTTTATAATCAGCGTTTAGGAACTGTGGTAGACGCAGTAGGAGACTATATAATAAATAATTTAATCAGTTCCCTAGTAATGCCATCCAAGTAAGTATTTGTGGCAATTGGAACTCGCCAACAGTTATCTAGTTATCCGCATTAATCAAAATTATTGGATGCGCGTTGTCGTATAATTTTGTTATCAAATTGGCTATGTATTGGAATATCTTTGCTACTTCTGANCTACTTCTTTGCTACTTCTGACATGAAGTTTGATATGGTAAACCCAAACAATCAACTAAAGAATGTNGAATATCTTTGCTACTTCTGACATGAAGTTTGAGATGGTAAACCCAAACAATCAACTAAAGAATGTCAGAGAATGCAAACTTTGTGTCATTCAGCGTGTTGGAAACTTGGAAGGTAGTTCGAACGGGTTTTTGTTCAATTCGAGTTTAACCGATCCATTGTGGTGTTTATGCTTACCGTAACTGTTCCAGATGACGAAGATTAGCTCGGTGGAGCTTCAAAAGGTGTCCACTGATATGGATTTACTTTGGCTGATAGCATGGGTTTGCGTATATCGCAACTCATGCTAATGTTAGCAATATTGATGTTTACGCCAACATAGCTATTGTATTTATAACCACAAACGTTAATGTAAATAAATTTTTACAGAAATGTTGCTTCGACAACTTTTATTAATGTAGTAAATCACCTTTTAGCAGTACTTCAATTATTTATTTGTTTTGATTGTAATGTTAAATTTTGCTGAACTTTAAGAATTTAATTGTTCCACACCAGTTAAATTCAAACAGTATATTTTAAAAAGTGAAGAAAAAGTTACGAAGGAAATGACATTTGATATTATTCTCTCACTCAATCTATTTTGCAGTAATATTTCACACATGTCCATATGAACAGGAATCCCTGTGTGCATATACAAAATGTCAACGCAAAAGAGAAACATAATTTTTATCATAATTCATCGGCAACTCCATTTCTGGATCCAAAAGGAACCCTACGAGCAAACCGCACCCTATCTTCATCACCTTCAATAGCATTTAATAAACGATTTTCTTTCCTATGATAGCCAATTAATAATGCAAATCTTTCGCATGAAATATCGCTAGTCAAAAATCTAATAAAGTCACTTATCTTTCTGCGTACAACCTAACATTTCTATAAAAAGATAGCTTAGCAGCAATTAAAGAACACGGCAGCCACGTTACAACACATTCAAAGCAACTTAACACAACCTGTCAATCAACCATCAGGGTCGTAAGTGCTGTGGCCTCTTTATAGAACTTTCAATCTTATACAAATTCACGCAAGGGCCATGCTAATTGCTCCCTTCAAACTTTGCGAAATCATCTTCCTTAACCTTACCATTAATTTTTTGTACTCTATCGGCACCGAAAATGCCGCCTTATGTGATCGACAGTATGATGAGTTCTAGCTCGGCTTCTCTGAAACACGAAAGGAGCACCACTTCGTAGCCACGTAACGCTAACCTTTGTCAATTATGGGGACTAACAGCTATGCACAACCCTCATGTACGTTAATGGGAATGTAAGTAAGTGCATCATGCGACGGTTTCGTCATGACCTTCGTGAGCTGGAGTTTCTTGACTATTTTTTATGACCATCCCTCCAACCTTACAGTTGCTTGTGACTATTCTAAGTAAATAGTCGTGTGGTTTTGGCTACTGTAAGTCCATATATAAATTCTTTGCCTTAAAAGGGAAAAATGGTTTAGTAGTGATTTATTACAATATATAGTGCACGGAAGTTTTATTAGGTTTCGTCTATATACTCGAATTGTAAGACATTGATTGCAGTGTTTGGATATTTAAAGAAAAATACATTGCTGTTTATGCTCTTAGTATCCTGTTAGACAACACTGCAGTTGGTTCACAGTTTAACCCAGCGGAGTTCAGGTGCGTATCCAAGGTAGCAAATTTTAAGCTAGGACAAAGGCGGGTGCACCGGTGGTTTGCAGGAAATATCGCAAACCCACCGGCGCACCCGCCTAGCGCTGAATTTTGAGAATTCCGGGGCTAGTTAGGCGATAGAAATGGTTTTGGTGATGTTGACGGAGGGTGCTGGTTCCAAATCTGAAGTTTCGGTGCCTATCTACGTCATTTTGCTGCCAACAACAGCGCCTGTTGAATGAGAGTGAAAAGCATGTAGTATGGTTGCCGCAACTTAGCCTCACAAACGGCTAGATGGAAGAAAAGGCGGTAAAATAAGTCATCAGCAAACTGACAAACTAGTGATTCGAAGACGAGGCTGGGGCCGACACCAACAGAAAAAGTCGGCAATAAGGTGCTCAAGGAAATAGGCCCAACCTTGGACATCAGGGTCCAAACATCCGGCCTATGAAGAGTGCATGGGTGGTCATATGGATTCTCTTAGTAATCGAGAGCGAAAAACTTGTTGAAAACAGCTTAAACCACTGGGGTATGCTGAAGCTAGCTGCCATCTTGTTTAAGTGATATGGCACATGTTTGCCACATGCAGAGCAAGGATTGTTGTCGCTGCGGCCAGCATGGCCACAGAAGCAACCAGTGCATGAACCAATCGAATTGCTGACCCCGGCGGATGAGGGGACTCTCCAATGGACACTGAACGCTTTCGGATGCATACGCCAAACGCCATGGTTTCACGTGTGAATGCGCATCATCAAGGTGGCTGCCACAATTATATTGTGGTGGTGCTGGTTTGGTACACTTCGAGTTGAGCACAAATGCAGGGAAACCATTGTTCATATACCATATGCCCACAGGAGTAATATCCATGAATTCCCTGCTAGTACTCGGGTTGTTTGGAAGACCAGAGCACACACTGCAGTCATCCTCGAGCATAACTTTTACTCCATATTGAGGTACACGTGCTCAATGTCGCTTAATCACGGTGAACATTTGCTGGACCGAATGGCAGCAGCCATTTTACGAATATGTTTGCGCATAGGTCAGCCTATTGTTGTAGTGAGAGTGCCAAAGCAGGTAAGTAGATAGTCTCCGGAACTTGGCATCAAACGGCGTGAGCTTTGACGTCTCTTCAAAGCGTTTTAGATAAGCCGAGTTTGGCACGTCCACTGAATGGCTCGAGATTACAAAAGTATGATTGTCAAGGCTTAGGATAGAATTTGTCCAATGCCATATGATGCCCCTTGGGATATGTATTTTTAAATTGAAATTGTCAGAATTGTTGCTGGTCAGGATGTATTTAGATGGTTACTTTTCTTCGTCACGGAAGAAAGCACGAGTGATTGACCGACCTTACCTGCGTTCATACCATGGTATTTGTCAGTGCTTGATGAGATACTGGAAAGGATCATGGTGGAACCCATGACAGGGCGACAAAACAGATTCGAGTCGGAAGTCAGGTTGCAAATCAGACTCATGTGTTGACAATTGGTGGATGATTGTTAACCATAAATTCGCAGAAGTCCGTTGATACTTCTTCGTGGCAAATTGTCACAGAATCATCCCCAAGTGCACAAAATCGACCGCATTTCGCAGAAATATGAGGTGCCATACTTTGGTTTCCGAATGAGTGGACGCATGACCTTGTTCAGAGATGAAGTGCTCACTGCCGTCGGTAGCCCCACACACATTATGGTCCGAGAGTGGGGCGTTACCAGAATACCCATACGTATTCTGTGCCGGTTCTGTTTAATGACTACGCTATTTATGGCATGTCCTAATTCAAACTTCATCATGTTGACCCTGTGTTGCCAAGTTGGCAGGAGCATTGGGTTGTCTCGTTTGATGGTTGGGTCACATCCATGTACATCGGTGACGGTAGGTATGCGATCCGCATCCACCCACAACTGCTCGACCTATAAGTGTTAGCAAGCCCACGACCTGCTGACAATTTGTTACGACGACTTTGTACGGGTACAATGTAGGACGTAGTAAGCCGTACCGCAGTTATGCAATTTTAACCCGGGTTTGTGTCGTCCTTAAACTCAACACAGGCACTGCGCTATCACAGCAAAGGTTGTAGGTAGCCCTCGTTCCAAACAATGCAAGACTCCCTACAGCCTGAATTGCTGTAGAGGCGTAAAGGGTATCCAAGGGAATTCTTTCACGTATTAGAGCAAATGTTTCGCTGAAAGTATCTCAGAGAAAATACAACTACCTAGTTGGGCTCACTGCAAACCCTTGGCTTAGTAACAAATTCGCGAGAGAGCAGCATATTCTTCCGCCAATGCGCTTTCCAATTACCTGTTCTTAAAGATCAATTCCGATTCTGCAGTATACTATGAGGCCGGTACAACCACTGCCTTCCTCTGAGAAAGTCTCCCTTGTCTTTCTGCTTTTAATGATTTACTCTCATACTTTCGGCTCAACACCGTCCTCTTACTTTTAGAAATAAATATAATTATTTGATAAATTTCATAAGTTTTTATGTTTTTAATTCGTCGAGTTTTTATAACTTCAAAGATTGTAACTGGATCACCGTGCCCAGCGAAGTGCTTCAGAAGGATACATCGTGCACGTGATCTCGTTGATGCAGAGCGAGACACAATTATGAGGATTCAATTGCCAATATGAAACAGTTAAGTTGGGTGAAGCGGTTATTGGCGATTTTTGTCGCCTTCCACCACTGGTACGTTGTTCCCGGGTTCTGCCCGAAGGAAGTTCGTAAACGAAGGACATTGGATATCATATTGACCTCTTCACCAATACCAAAGGGATGGTTTGGAACGAGGCCTATCAACAACACCATCCCGGCCATAAAAATCCATATCCGCGCTACAGGCAACCACAACCGCTACGTCGCACAACGCTCTGGGCTGACACCCGTAGAATCAGAGACTCTGGTCAGATTCGGCTTATAAGAGCAAAGGTTTTCCAGAAGCTTCCTGATTACTAAAATGCGATTACCGAATTTGGCGTACGGCATAGCCTGGGATTGGAAACCCATTCGTGACGGACCAGCATATCGTTTTACCCGAAGGCTTTTCAATGAAGTGGTCCTTAAGGGCACTTTCAATTTTGGGTTATCCCGAGGCCAATCTTTGGGAGAAGTACAACTAAAACAAGATGCTGTCTCTCTCAAACCTCTAGCATTCAAGATCGTGTTGAGGGAGTCATGACCAGCATTCAGGTAGCTGAGGCTCCCATTGAACTTCAGCCAGTCTGATTTTCTCGCATATGTAGCATCACCGATGTACTTAAATGAAATCCTAATGCTCTTGACAACTTCACAACATAAGGTCGTCAAGATGACGTTTGCGTTTGGACATGCCGTACACGTCCTCAACCACCCATTCTTTTAAGAGAAGAGGCAGCGCTCTCTTCGCACTTACCATGATGGTTTTATGCACTTCCTCAACATCCGCCATCAAGTCCTGGAGAACTTCTTGTCCTAATACTTAAATCGCGTACCTACCTTCAACATTTCTAAAGATTTTCCAACATTGGCATTGGTGAGTCCACACACCGAAAAAGTTCACAAACTAGCGTTACAACACATTCAGACCAGTTAGCTACATCCTGACCATCAACCATCAGGCTGCTAAAATCTGTGGCCCTTCTACTTGAAATTATATACAATTTACCTCAACTGTCGTCAATGTGACTATCGGCAAATTTTGCGCAGTCATCCTCCTTAGCAGTGACAATTATGATTTTGTGCTCTAGCTCACATCGAGTATCATCAGCTCCAGCTCGGCCACTCTGGAAAGCTTTCCGGAGCCGTTGTAGCTCACGCTGATTAATGCTGAGTTCCGGAGACCACCAACGAACTCTCCTTGGGGTATTCATTACTGGCTGACAAAAATAATCAATAGCATGATAAATTTGTTTATTCAACAGAATAGTCCTCAACCGACCTCTGCACAAACACATTCACAATTATATCAGCGAAGGCATCAACATCGCAGCTGGAATAAAATAACCAGCTCACGCCTTTGGCAGACCAAAAGTACCCACAATCATTGAGACTGGGACGCGAAGAAGAATGAGGATAAGTGCGAGCAACCTCAATAAGATGGTGATCACTCACTCCCCTATCCCCCGTCACAGTCCCCTCGAAAGAGTGCCGTCTATAAGCGACTTCGTTCACTAGGGTAGCATCTATATTGCTACTGCTCTTCGGAGCAAGCGATGGGTCGTTGACCACAACTGCAGCGTGTGCTCTGGTGTCAAGAAAAACCCGCATACCAGCAGGGACACCACGAATGTAAGTCCTGCTGGCATAAGGTTTTTCAACTATTCGCCAACCTCGCAGTTCGCCGAAACAGTACCACCACAATTCAATTGTGCCAGCTACATAAGTAATGGCCATTCACACGCGCAACCATGAACGCGCTGTCTCAGCAACTCAGCCGGTTCTCGCACCGGTTGATTCTGTGGCCTTGTTGGGCGCATTGGTGACAGATCACGCTCATGCTGAGACACTCACTGATTAGATGATCCGTGCCATAGCACCTAAAGCAGCTCTGGACTGCACTCTCCTCCCTAATACGGAAAGAGAACCATTTCACGTAGGAGTTACCGGTTTCACCTGAAAGCCCAGAGTAGGGCGTATTTCCTGGAACACCTTTTTGACTACCTCCTCAGGTGTCGGCTTCTCATCGGTGCTCCTAATTAAAGCCGATAAAATCGCTGCGGCCTGGGCTCTTCAAGGCGACCCTTCAGTTGCCCCATTTCCTCGACGAGTCCGAAGAAGGGCCTCCATTTCACCCCCTATATGGTCGCTGCCACCATTGCGCTTGGTGGTTCAACAGAGCAATATCGCTCACTTGACAGACAATACTCAATTGAGGTATGTTCAGTCAACAGGACAACCACATGCACATCGGGGAGATGAAGGGGATGATTTCCCGAAAAGGAGCACCATCAGAGGCCATCCCTTTACGACTTTTCCGATCTTTATGAGGCTTAGGGCCATACTCTCGAGGGCGGTGCGTGACTTACCTTCTACTAACAATGTAAAGACATCCGCATTAACGAAAAGATCAGAAAGTACAGCGACTTCACCCAATAGAGTATTCATCAACACGTTCCAAGAAAATTAACCATGGCAAGGTTACGAAATCTTCCCAACCTTTAAGAGACACCAGGTGATATTGAGAGTTCCTTTTCCTTAGCTTACACGTATGTCTACTGGTAATTTACTTGGTATGGTGTTTGCCACTAAAGGGTTCAACAAAAAAAAATTATGCAGTAACTTTTGTGTCTACAGATAAGCGTGCGGACCATGTTAAACCATACTTTCATTTCGTTTTTAGTTTCTTAACGGACGCACTAATATCTTCAAAGAAACCATTTCATCGTACACGCTGCTATGTTATTCTTCTGATGGCGGTTCTAAGAACTACCCTAACATGAGCTGGAGAAGAAAATCAAGCCACCGCTAGTAGACCATAACTTTATTTTAAGCATGAATGTTGATGAAAATGAAGAAGGTTTAATATGGTATGCAAAACATAAGTTCTTCTTATTTATTTTTATCATACCAAATTTTTTTACCAAACTTTTTCCTTCTAACTTTATCCAAGATAACTCGAAAATTCTTTATTTATTTCTTTTATAGAAAAAAACAATATGAAACAATTTTTAATTTTGAAAATCTTTTAAAGTCTTATAGAAGAAAAAGTTCTAAATATCAAAATGAAAAAAAGGACGAACAAATTTTTGCATATGGCTTTTTCTGTAGTTCTAAAAGGACTTAGTGGCATAACTTCATTATTACTGTATTGGTATGCAAATCACTTACTTGCGATGTTGTTTGTTCATGTTGTTTAGCTATAATGTTATAAACATTATTGAAAAACTTTATTGCTAGATGCAGTATTTAAAGCCTAAATATGTGGACTCATATGTGAAATCAGTAACTACAATGATATTAATACAGAAATTAAAAGTGCTAATAAGCAATCTATAAGAATTTAATAATTAGTCTACATCAAAAGATTCTTAGAATTAGAAAGTGTAACGCCGTTTCGTGGATGTGCTGTCTGCTATTGGTGTCGTCAATGTATGTTGCTATTGCCTTATGAACGCTATTGCTGTCGTCACCAATTATTGTTGTTGTAATTTATCCAGTACTGCTGGTGGTATTGTTGTCGGCGTTGTTTTTATTTGGCTGATGAGGATGAAACTCGTGCAAAGCAATGTGAAAAAATCAACATTATTTTCTTTTCTATGTGAAATTAATATATCATTTGACTTCATATTATTGAAAAACACATTTACTTCATTCCCTAAGTTACAATAATAATCCCATAAATAAATAATATATAAAAAATTAAATCCTAAAATATCAATAATCCTATAAATGTGCTACTTTTTTTATAGTTTCGAATAAAACAGAAAAAAAAGTTGCCGTTGACAAATGTAGGTTTTGTTGTGGTCTCTTGTTCTTTGCTCTACTACATGGCTTTTCTACACGGCTTGGTCCTTTTCTATCTGATTTATAGTATTATATAGTATTATAAACTTGTATGGATATATACATATACATATATATATATATGTATTGTTGTTGGAATTTCTGAAAAACTCCTATAATTTTTATGTANTGTTGTTGTAATTTCTGAAAAACTCCTATAATTTTTATGTACATATAGATATTTTTAGATCATTTTTAACGTACATTAATATTTATTATACACATATATATTTTGGATAATTTTAACGTACATTTATAATTATCACCAATAGCAAATTTGGTTTAATTTGTATCACGATTTGTGGTTATTATGAAAAAATCCTTTTTGTTGGAATTTTCTCTATAACTTTTTCTTGAAAAAGATTCATGACTATTTTCTGACGGACAAGGCTTCCTACTACGCACTGTAATTCGCAGATTAGAACTTCCTGCCCTTCATTAACTCGCCAACCAAAACCGGAAGTAGACGGGGAGCAAGTGCTGGCTCCTTTTTATATGCTCTCGGATAAGCGGATGTTGTTCCTTTCTCATTTGTTTGATCCGTTTTTATGCAGTTTCTATTGCATCCGTTATTATATGTAAAAGAAATGCTTTATGCTCCACATCTGCATAAGGTGAGTGAAAATGGAGCATAAAATGTGGTATCTTTGTGGTAACTAACAATACTAATTGGAAAGAAATTTGGAATAGTGGCCCAGCACACTGCCGATTGGAGAAGAAGCTCCGCCGTTATTTGAGATCATCACAACCAACCACTGCTGACGATGACCAGTTATTGTTATCGAAAGCACCCTCAAAGTCAAAACTTAAGTATGGCTTGTCTTGTCGTTCCTTGCCAAGGACTCTGAGAATACAAATACCAAGGGATGAACGATTGTTATGTTTGTCTTCTTTTCCATGACAAAGGAAAAATATGCCATCAGGAGTTGAGAAATGGCTTTCCAGATCTTTTTACATATCTCTCTGGTTAATCCTTTAAGTCCTGGTGACACTCGTGACTTGAACCGTGAAAGCGCATAAGCTACATCTGACATTTCAAGTCGCCTTCCTACACCTCCCACTAGAATTGGTTTTGGTTAGTCCGCAAACGGAAAAAAAATCACGCAACCACGTTCCAACACATCCAATCCAACTGAATATAACCTGACCTTCAACCATCAGGGCCTTAAAATCCATGGACCTTCTACTACAAGTTTCAATATAAACCAACATTACCCAATGACCATCATTAGGATATGGGCCAATTTTTTTCAATTACCCCTTAGCTTTGACAATGATTCTTTTGGTCTCTCGCGCACATCAGCGGAAGTGCCTTCTTATGTGATTGAGAGAATCATCAGGTCGAAATCGGCTTCTAGGAAACGCTTTCTGGAGACGTCTAAGCTCACGCCGTTTGATGTCATGTTTCAGAAACTATCATTTAACTCGCATTGCGACACTCACTCCTGGGCGACAAAGGCAATAAGTAACATGACAAATTCGTTCATTCCGCAGAACGATAGCGCATCCTCTGGGCAAACACATTCACAGTATTGTCTGCAAAGTCAATTCAATATCGCTACTTTCAGTCGGGCCCCGCAAAGCTCACGACATTGAGCATGTGTATGGTATGAGCCATGTACCATTCGCTTGGCATCTCTCTATGCTTATGATGTTCGTACCTAAGTCTAGGCAGCTAACTGAATCACGGAGATTCGCGTCAAGCCCGAGAAACAACTCTTGCTACCCCTGTCAGCATATGGTTGCAGTACAATGGCTTCACTGTATTTGTGCTTAGGCATCCAGGCGCTAACCTCGCAGTTCACCATCAACAGAATCCAACTTTGCCAGCCATACTGGTGACAACCATGTGGAACCATGGCCGATCGCACATGCACCCGAAAGCAACAGGTGTTCATTTGCGGGCCCCTGAACTCACAGTCTTGGTAAATCAGCTGACTGCTTTTGTGTCTCTGATGTCCGCAGCAACGATAAACCTTGCTCTTCTTTTCTTCTTGAAATATTCGGCAGTTTAGCTATTCTCCATGTTCTGTTCGTTGACATCGGCCATAAACTCGTCAATGCAACCGCTGGACCGTCCCTTTGGTGCCCGTAATTGCGTTGGCAGCTCCCTTGCGCCCTCCCTTCTCAAACTGTTGTCTTTAACAGTCTTTTCCCTTCCGATGACCGAGGGAAGCCAGATGAACGACTATGCACCGTTAATAGGTCGTATGTCATGGAGTCTGACACCCAAGGTGGGGTCTACCGTATTGGGCACATTTCTCGGTGTACCTCGGTGTACCTTCTCATCGCTCCTCCAAGAACTAGCAGCCTGCCACAAATGCCACGACTGCATGTGGCACACGCTCCACTGCCACCTTCTACGTCAGCTTACTACCACTTTACCACCTTAACTACCACTTCACCGTCCGAGAGGGCCTCGTGGCGGCAATACCCCGTGGTTGTCACTCAAGTGCGGCAAGTGACATTGGTTGGGGCAAGACGACATCAGCGGTGATCTGAACCTTGGACTCGGACCCACAGCCTCATGTCGATCAGTCAGCCAGCTTCTTGCATTTACTGCCAGGTGGTATTATGTCCAGGAATTTATCATTTAATATAATTCCCAGCCCGTTGGTTTCTTTGTCCATAAAAAAAAAAATAAACAATTTTGGTTCCTGTCTATAAAGTTTTTACTATCCTGGCGTTAACTTTATTATATAATAATTCACATTTATACCTCTGCGTCATGATTAATATGAAGTGTGACGTCAGAATTTTGCCGGCAGTGTCGGAAGTATTCAGTCTTCATCACAGTTTTAGCGTGATTTAACCACGTTCAATGCTTATGCAAAAAGATTGCAAATGTAAACAACAGTATTTGTTTTCTTTTTACTTTATATATTTTTTTTTTTTTTGCTTATGATCATTTCAGCTCATTTACGTTGCAAATTATCATATTATATGTTTATTTTACTGTGAAAATCGTAATTATGGTATTAAGAAAAGTAGTCACTGTCTTATTTTCGAGTTGAAATTGTATCACAGTATCCACACAACAGAGTTGGATCAGCACTGTCTGGACACTGAATAACACATCTTTTCTCTGTAACAGTTGTACACAACTAAGTGTGCAACATGTGACGTAAACGGCATCAAGATGCCGTCGATGTGCCGGAGCGCATCGCGCACAAGAGTGGGCTTGTTTTGCGTTTTATTATCTTCTTGACAGTTGAATTCAATTAATAATAAAAGCAAAGCAATATGTAAAGATTATTATGTTAAGGGAAGTATAAATTATCTTGAGCAAATTTTGTATTTTTTGTTTATAATATAATAAATAATTTCTAAAAGTTATACATATTGGAATTAAAACTCAGTATCTATCCCATTTACCGACCCAGTGCACCCCGCGGTTAAACAGACCTGTATGTTGTCATTGCATAGAACATATTTAGTAGTACCTATTGCAAATTCAATAACTCCGCGGGGCTGGACCACTTCCGAGTTTTTGGAAGCATATTTGGATAATGTGGCATACCTCCGCCTTATTGTCGATTATTAGCGGAAATATCTTAAAATTAATCTTATTATTAGGTATAACCTAACATCCACTAACTATGCCATTTTCCACAACCCGGTGGTACTGAACAACTTATTGGGTGCCGTATTAGATGAAGTGGGCATGCTAAAAATGTGAAAATATATCGTAATTGATGCAATCGACACACTTATAATTACGACTGACGTTTAAAAGTGTTACATATATAGGCAAATATTTCGTAAATTTCATATTTTTAGTTTGTAAATGTAATTTTTCTTATAAACGTAGAATTTTGTGAACTTTTTATTTTAAATTTAATTGATTTGAAAGTACAGCGTTGAGCGCCGTAAATAAATTGAATCATATGAAACATATGTATGACAGCAGTGAATGTCCACGTCGTGAAAAATGATACGCAAAAAATAAATTTATTTCGTTACGGTGTAACGCAGTCTCAAGAACTGAGACAACGTTCATTCTCTCGCGGAGACGCAGTGTGCACGAATTTGGAATTTTTTTTTATTTGAACTTTTTCGGTCTCTTTGAATTTCATATCTACGTTACTTAGGACTTAATCCAAATACGACACTAATGCATGCAAGAACTTCGGGTACCAGTAGTTTCCGGCAAATATCATAATGCTTATGATATTCCGCGAGTACAAATCCCGCAATATTTCAGTCTGCGAATGAGGACAAACCAGTTTGTATGCACGAGCACCGACAACGCGCGACATGCACGCATAAAATCAGTAAGTGCCGTACTGCCCACCAAAAAAATACCTGCGATGCGCAGATGTGCACACAATATTTCACTGTGCGTCATATTGCCCTTTATCAAATATTTTTAGCCGAAGACGAAAATTATATGCATGCAATCGAAGTTGACAGAAAAATTCAATATGAGGCATATTGAAATTGTGCCACCCGAATCAATATATGTAAGCAAAATCCAGTGACGCCGGCAGTGCATGCACGCACTTCACTCACGGATAATTCCAATGTTAACGACTATGAAATTAACAGCACAACGAAATCTCCTGAACTGCGCATTTTTTACGCACGTACAAGCCGTTGGCACCTTCTTCAGCATTATCTTAAAAAAAATAAATTTTTATTGTATCATCGGGTATTTTTAAAATATATTAAAATTTAATAAATGTGAAGGTTTTTTATATTTTAAAATATCATCAACAAACAATTTTCTATATAAATATGCACAAAGCAGAACGAAACCCACCATTTCGATATTTTGTTGAAATTGTTTATTAAATTGAAGTCATTGTATCTTCTATGTTCAAAATAATATTTAACAACTATATCGACAAGGCCTCTAATTCTCAAACGACGATTTTCGAGCACTAATTCCTTCATTTTTGTCACTTTGATAGTAGTCCGGAGTCATCAACACGTTTTCTACCATTTCTAAAGCTTTTCTGACACTTATAAACATTCATGACAAAGTTGATTCACCAAAGACCCTCTGCAATATTCTGCTTGTTTCCGTTACCTAAATTTCATCCCGCAAACAAAATTTAATGACACTTCTTTGCTCAGCAAAATTAGACATCGTAAACATCGGCAGCATCACCATAAATCGTTTAGAAAACACAAACAAAACCATATGACTAATTATGACATCCAAATAAAATTTGGCACAGATGTCACAAATAGTATGAGCAACATAAAAATAAAACAGTTTGCTCTCGAATCATTAACAAGGAACTTTAGCTTAGAAATGCACTTAACTTTTAAACATAGTAGCATAAATACATTTATTTACACTTATTTTAAGTATATAAGTGTGACTTAGCACTCAGCATTATATAAAGCTATTAGTATACTAAAAAATAAGGCATCGTTCTGAGTCTCTGCTATATATTAGAAACTTGTTGTTGGTATTCGAAGGAGTTAGAGCAAATGTTGCATATAACAAAGGGATGTTAGGAACTTATATATTGATCCTGGCAATTGCATATTTTTTTCAATGAAAATAGTTCATCTTTAAGGTAAGCTACACTACATCTTAACGGTGAAGGCTAAGATTTTAAGAGTAGCTACGTTTTTGAAACTCAAATCTGTTGAGTTAAAAAGGTGCTTTTTAAATATATATTTTTGTAGGATTTTACATTTTCCGAAAAGATTTTTGCACATGAATAGATTCCTCATTTCTTTTTTAAAGCTTTTTTATAAGTTATTGTGCCCTTGTTTTTTGTTTATAGAACTGCATTAATAGAAATGCTAGGAGTTCTTGAACTAAAAGGTATTTTATTCTCCAAAACCTATGATAAAAAGTATTAATGACAATAGGGAACCCTGTAAAATGCCGTTATGTAGTCATTTATAACTGTTAATAATAACTTAACTGTACTGTATATAACTATGCTGTTAATACAATAACTCAATGATTTACGTTAAATGTTTAGTGAAATATTTAATTATAAATTTGAAATGTTCCCTATAGAATGTAATGAATTTGATTTCAAAGTTGGCAAAACGTAGTTTTTAAGTAAGTTTTTAATTTTAAATATGTATGAAAAAAAAATTAATTCCAAGTCTTGAATGGAAATGGAAACTTGGAATAAATGAACGCATTTTTACATTACACACAAATATTCCCGGTAAGAACGAATTAATATTATTACTATTATTATTATTTTGCTGATAAGACCATTGACCTATTACTATAGTTTTTTATAATTATTTCATGTTTAAAAATGTTGTTTTTAATGTGGGGCAATATAACACAATTGGTGAGTAGGTTTCCAATCCACTTCTTGAGGTGAATAGATAACTGTGGGTTTCATTGTCTATTCTCAGCGCCTCAGAAATGGCGGCCAGCCTACGCTCGGATGCAGGGCTGTGACTATCCAAATCAAAATTAGTTTTGACTTTCCTAACTCTGGACCGCTGGTGTTTTTACGAGGGGAGTCCCATAGTTGATTCTATAAATTAAGATGCTACTTGAGAATAAAAATAGTTTCAGATTGCTTGATATACAACAGAATATCTTCTACAAAATATTGAGTTGGCGAAATAAACAAACAAATTATTGAGCATTTGAAAGTTTTGCTGAGTACAATATTATTGTGGATATATTTGATGAAGAATTCGCAATTTTATGGGGAATATACCCCTTAATCAGATTGTCCATATAGCATATACCACGATAATCAATAAAAAGAAAAGAAGACATTGACAAAATAATCGTAAGCTATGTGGCCACCTTGCAGAAAGGAGTTCTCTTGATTTTAAAAATAAGTTAGATTTCAATACAAAGGAGCACTTTGGTATCGCGAAACTGTTTTGTCCTGATAATATTTAGGGCCCAGTTTTTGCAAAGCATGAACATTTCTATGATTTTTTTTCGGTAGGAGAGACACTATTTATATTCTGAGAACTAGCAGAACTAATTTCAATAGATACAATCTGGCAGCTCCCTAGAAAAGTTTAATTGTTTTAAGCCATAAACGTACTCACACCGCTTGGAAGTGGAAGGGCTTTTTGTTTTGTTTACAGTGAGTAATAAAAATAGGTTAGACTAAAAAATGGACCACACAATTTTCGCCGTGGATTTTCTCAACACATATGAGTTATTGAACACCTTTCGTTGGATGGTTTTTTACCACTAAAACCTCAAGTCTATACTGATTAATATCGTTGATCTAGTTCGGTCGTCGTCATTATCAATCGCTGAAAAAGTTAATAAAAACATCGACAGTGGTTCTTCCAAAAAAGTGTATAGGATCGTTAGAATTAAGTTGGGTCAATCTTTAAAAAATTTTTTGCGTACGAAGCAAAACGAAGTCAATGGCCTCTCGTTTCTTTCATGCAGGATGGTCAATTTTGGGTGGTGGACGACTCGTTGTTTGCCGGGACTCTACGGAGGAATTCGCAAAACCGGTAAACTCTTGTTCTACCATAACAAAGCGACCTTCTACTCACCTCGGGAAACAGGTAAATTTTTGAGCAGTCAAAACATGCAATTGATGACTCATCCTCCATTCAATCCCGATTTGGCATCCAACGACTTCTTTTTGTTCCCGAATATTAAAGTGTACTGAAGTGTGTAGTCAATGATTTATGAGCATGGAAGAAGCATGTAAAGCGTTCAAAATCCATGTCTTGGAGTTGTTTCAAGAGGAATATTAAATTTGCTATGAGAATGTGTTTGAAATACTGCAAAAGTGTATTGATTATCATGGGCTTTCTGGGAAAACCAATTGCCCCGGGTTCATGGATTTCATGTGGATGGGATGCTTTCCTTACAGAATCTATATTTAATTTTCGCGTATAAGAGATTAGAGCAACAAAAATACAACAGATTATTAAGTTTGCTGCAATGAAAAAAGAAAAATTGATAGACAAAATATGTCAATGATGTATGCGTTGCTAAATCTGTGCGTCATTGTACATAGGTAATAATTAGCTAGTGACTTATTGTTTTTATTTTTTACGTTCATTAGAAAAAAATTTTAGACTTATGTTCATCTGCCTGTTGCAAAAATTGCGAGGGCACACTAAAAATGATTTTTTTTCTGATTAAATCATTATAATTTTTTAATTCTGATTAATAAATTTGTATTAAATAACTTATGGCTTTGGTGATCTCTCTTATATATATATAGAATAATTATTATAGATATTGGCAAAGATGTTTTATGAAATTAAAAACAGTCATTGCTTTACTTTTAATGTATAATGATGAAATTCATCACTGAATACTGTATTTTATTTGGAAATTGTGTATAAAATGTATTAAATATGCTAATTAAATATAGTAATCACATCAAAATCTTTTAAAACATTGAAATGAAAAAACAAAATGTTGGAAACAGCAGCAAAATAATGACATTCTTTTCATTGTATATATTGATTGATTGATTTATTTATTAATTTTTTTTTTTTTTGTTTTTTTGTTTAGTGTTATGAATTGGGATTGGAGAGCAAATCAAAATTCCAACCAAAAGAGAGTAAAATGTACAATAGTACACTGTATTTTTTAAATCGTCAAATTCCAGTGATTTATTACATCAAATTATATTATTTCAATTTTATTATTTTTATTATTATTATTATCATTAATTTTTAAGTAAGTTTCTTTGTTGTTATTTTCTTTTTATTCTCATCGATGCTGTCCAAAGTTTAAATGTTGAAAGTATTAATATAATGTGGCTATGGTAGTTAATCTCAATAAAACACAACTTCCTGAAGAAGTCTAAAAACAGACGAAGCGTCGGAGCTAAATTAAATGGAAACTATTTTTCTATAATTTACGCTATTGACCCGTATAACCGTTTCATAAAAATACTCTTCAAATTTTATTATTGTTTACATTTGACCGAAGCCTACACTTGTTTTAAGCTACACGTTTTCATAAACAATGACCATTTCCGACTTTATTTATTATTAAATGAGATTTGACAGGTGTCAAAATTTTAGAAAGGAGACCATCCATATAATTCATTAATTCATCGCTACCACCTGCTAATGCTGAGGATCAATCATATCCAATTGTCTAGATGGACTTGAAGTATTGGCTTACAGTAACAACTTGCTCACGGCCCGGTAGAGTGGCCGGTGTAGTATTCGGAGAGCTTGTTGCGGTTGGGCTTTATATTTCATGGGCGATATTGTCAGAGTTATCGCAAATTCCGAATATTTTAAATTGTACAGCAGCGAAGGAATTGTTCGCATATGTATACAATGTAATCGTAGTTCACAAGCATACCAACAGAGGGCAAGGAAGTTGATAAAACTCTGAAACACTATATTCTTTATAAGATGAAAGCGTGGTGTGTTAAATGTTGTCAAGTAAGACTACAAACCTTGGGTGTTGAACAAATTTTCCAACAAACCCGCTGAAAAATCAGTGGTGAATTCCAAGCATGCCTTCAGATGGCCAATAAAGGGATAGGTTTTGTCTAACGGATAACCAGGTTTGGGTTCGGAGATGCCTCGTCCCGTAAATGTATCTCCAAGAGTTGGAACTGAATTTCAGCGCCTGACGGCACCTATGGCAAAGGATAAGCTATATGTCTGCATGTTGTTCGTGCATGACTCGTGTGTGCACTGCTGCAGTGGATCCCAAGGGGGAGTCCATTTCATGCCAGTTGGTTATGGCTGAACAAATTTATGTGCAATTGGCAGGTTGTTGGGCACGAATGTGTACTGCAAGTATTTCAGTCCAACTGAATCGTTGTTATTACATGTTAGCAAACACCCCGTTCTCCTTGGCTCAGACGCGCATGCATCCCTCACCCTCTGGCATTGTAAGTTATCCATACACTCGTTTGGATAATCTAGCCAGCAGTGTGGAGAGATGCTTAGCGGGTTGTGTATTTTCATAGAATCAAAAAACAACTAGAAATACCGGTTTTCATCTGTCTGTCTGTGAGAATGATAACTTGAGTAATTTTTGGGCTAAAGTAACGAGAATCGGTTTCAGAATTTGTTTGGATAAATTCAGTTCGGTTCCGGAAATGAGCAAAATCTGTCTATAATTCCATAATAGAACGTTTTCTCGCGATTTTACCGAAATCAGTTAAACAGCTAGGTGCCTTATTGTTAGCCACTGAGAGTTGGTACGGGAGCATATTTGGATCAGCCTTATATAATTTTAACAAAATCGGTGCATAACTTCGGGAAAATCGCATAGGCGTATACTCCTAATTTCAAGAAAATTACCTTAACAGCCAAGTAGTTCATGATATGCCCCTGTAATTTGGAAATTATGTGATTTTACCTTATTTCCATTAAATTCTTAAATCTGAATGAAATCAAATATATCGTACAGGCATTTTACCGGCGATTTCACTGTAATAACCAACACTTCTGACGAAACTGGAAAAATTTTGACGATTCTATAAAATGAATGACAGATCGGTATTATCCAGTAGTTTTTGAACAACTTTTACATCTATCTTGTTATTAAAGCAAAATTGAATAATTCCTGTACAAGACATTGTTATTGCTAATACTTCCTTCTTACTTTACACGCATTATTTTTCACTCACTTCTCCCGTTAAGCAAAAACTCACCACAGTGTTAGAATTGGGTTGTTAAATTCTGTTCGGGTGATTTTTCACTCAAAAACGAGCCACGTTCAGGTCGGCAAAGTTGATGATGATGATATAATGGCTCTATTCGAATCCGTTCATCATATAACTTTGCCTGAGATTGAGGAGATTTAAATATTTTCAAATCAACCGTTGATTATCATATAAGAAGTCTGGGACGCGTAAAAAACTTGATTTATTGGGCACCATATTAATTTAAAAAAATTTATTTAAGTAATGGAATTNCTTGATTTATTGGGCACCATATTAATTTAAAAAAATTTATTTAAGTAATGGAATTATTACAACTAAGACAGTTGAAAACGATCATGGTTCAAGAATAAAGAGCCTTCGTAAACAACTACGAGGGTGATATTCATTGAAACACAAATTGATTGAAGCAAGCAACCAACAACGTCCAGAATTTGTACATCACAAAAGTGTAACAACACCAACAATAATTGGAGCTTGGTTGTGGAGTCATGTTATATCCACCATGAAACCCTGACATTGCAGCATCAGATTACCATTTATTGTTGTTTGCTCATAAACCTCAGAAGATCTACGAGGCGGAATCCAGACGTTGTCAAAAAGATAGCAAAAGGTTATTGATCAAAATATATAATATATCATTGGTGAATGTTTATTCTTTGCTTTTGATTTATTATTAAAAATAGACCATAATGGCAATATAACATATTTTATTATCGTTAGACTTTAGTTCTCTTAGGCTAAAAAGTTCTTAGGCCAAGATAGAAAAAAAATTTGAATAAAATTTAACTTTATTATTGATTTTCGATAATAGCGGTGAGGTCATTTCTCCAAACCATTTTTATAGTACGATTAATCTTTGAACATAGGCCTCAGCTTCGTCGATTACTTCTTCATCCACACTAAATTTCATTCCAGCGAGCATTCTCCTGAGATTTGATAAAAGAAAGAAGTCGCTGGAGGTCAGATCTGGAGAATGCGGTTGATGTAGAAGCAAACTGAAGCCCAATTCATGGAACTTTGTCAACATTTTCACTGATTTGTCACACATTGCATTATCCTCAAGAAACATATCTTGATTATTTTCACAAACCCATAATATCTTCAGTCTAT
>JXOS01112751.1:0-20591 GCA_001015075.1 Cirrula hians
AATCCTTGTGTCACCCTGTGTTATAGTTAAGCGATACACCTAAACTACTATCCAACACAGCAACACGTTTTAAATTTTTTAAGTATCCTTCGCTTGCTTTTAAATTAAAAGTACACCTTTAGATAAGTATTATGTTTTTTATCGACTTTAACATAATTAGAACATAATTTATTTTAAAGTACACTATAAATCTTTCAAGGCACGTCAATATCAGGTGTCATGTCATTGATTTATAAAGAATGTATTGTTCATTAATTTAAGAAGTGTGTTTAAAATAATATCACCCAATAGCACTAAGGAAATTCCTGGCTTTGCAATATTCTTCGGATGAAATCTTAATCTTTATGTTTAATCTAATGTTTATTGATTAATCTTCTTGAATTTGCTACTCAATTGTTTTTTTCACGTTTTGACCAATCAGAAAATAATGGTTTCAACGAGTTATTAATAATTTTTGTTGTATTTGTTTCTATTACTACATTTTATTTGTATGAAACAGTTCTTTTTTTTTCTTCAATTCAACTAGTCAGTTAAATACAGATATGGTTTATCTCTTTAACGACTACCCCTGCACACATGGGAATTAAACAGATTACAATGGGTGGTGGATAGGTCTGTGCCATCCACGACAGCGATTTCACCACGCCAATGGACTTGCTAGATATGAATTTTTTGCCTCTGTGAAGATCGCTGTAGATTTCCTACAGCTTATGATTCAACCAAATAACCCATACGCCACCATCGAAGTAGCGGCCATATGTCTAAAGAAAAATTATTCTTTAAAAATTATTCCTTATAGCAGATCCGACATTATTTGCGTCTTGTGCATACAGGTTTTTGTTCTCCAAGCACTGCCTCAATTAGTCAACTGCTTACTGATATGGGATTTTCCATTGTATATATGTCGAAATGCGCTAAATCTTGCGGCCTTTACATTTGCGTAAACCTATGTGTAGGGAATTATCGGAGCCTATTATCAAAAAAATTTCCAAAGCCAAAGGGCATACTGGTATTGGGTGTTTGGGCCTTTCCCTTGTTAATTTATCAAAATGCAGTTAAAGTTGACGTCTTTGGATTTACATTAAACTTTTTTTAGGGACTTGACATGGGCTTTTTTCATAAGCTTACTTGAAAAGGGATTCTACAATTGATTTCTACGATGATGTCGGAGCATAGCTAGAATCTTGGCACGCAAAATAAAAGTGCTTTGTCTTGTGTCTCGTTATCCGTCAGATCCATGCAATTGATATGCGTTCTAGTTTATTTCTTAAATTACGTTTTATTCCTTCAATGACGTTTTATGGCAATGTCAATGAATGTCCATTAATAAAGCTACGGGTCTGTTATACCACGATTCCCTTACACTAGACTCGAATATGAGGAACTCATCAGAGCAATGGTTGAAATAGAGGCACAACTTAGACCTAGTCTTGTGTCCTCGTTATCTTCTGAGCCTTACAATCTTGAATGAAGGCATACTTCCTGAACGTAAAAGACAAGAAATGAACATTAATCGGATAGTGGTTTCACATAACCGCTATGAATCAATCCTTTTGTAGGAAATGATCGGAGGACTATATGCAACACACATGTTATTACACCAATATAATTTGTTTATAAAAACCGTAACGATCTCTGGTCCAAATCTGTTAACAAGAATCCGATTTAATTATCATTTAAAAAATGGTCATATTGCGAAGACAGTTGATGTTAACATGAAGCAAATTATGTTTTCCCATAGTATTACGCATTATAAGGGGTACACATTTGATTAAAAGTTAGTTGTGAAGTGGACTTAAATAAAGAATTATAAACCACTGAGCTTATAAAATAATTTTTTTTATTTTTTTTAACCAATGATTTATTCAAGGAACATTGTACCACAAGCCAGTTTTAAATTCTCAAGGTTGCACTGAAAATTGCATAAGCGGGTAATGTTCCAGCACAATGTTGAAGATCAGAGACAGTGCGTAAGATATGAAAGCCGGAAGCGGTCTTATCGACTGTTGGACAAATTAACACTTCTGGTTTCTGGAGAGTAATTCTCAAAGAAGCTAGAATGCTCGAATAACAGCTAACATGAAGCTTTCAATTATATATTATTTAATTATAGCTCTCAATAATGTAAATATTACCTTTAACCCTTTAATCCACTTGTATTCGAACAGTGCAACCAATAATCATTTATCATATATAACCAATAATCAATAATATAGTATTTGTCAACACTCTCTTTTGTTCTTAATATACTTAATTATATTTACTTCTATTACGAATAATCAATAGCTATTGAATGTTTTCTCGCTTTTCAATTCTCTGGACATATTTTGAGAAAAAAAATAAAATAAAATAATAATAATAACTACACTTATTACAATTTAAACAAGTTTGAAAGTTACAGTCGGCCTAAGCCGACAGACAATCAGATACACCATTCTTCCAGAAAATTGCAAATGAAAGGGTTCAATTTGATTTGAAAAAAAAAAATTTAGTACGAGGCATTATTCTTGCATTTAATAGGTGCATTTTCAAAAATTTAGTACAATTTTGATGATAACTATGGATAATTCTGGATTAGAGTTTTTTTTAAGGCCATATAAATGCACTGGAGATACATCTGATTTTCAACCAATCTAGCTCATCTTTCGTACAGTCATTGACCATTTTTGTGTTCACAAAATTGTAAAATTTGATCAAATTTAGATGATAACTGTGGATAACTCCACAATAAAGCATGTATTGGGACCATATACGAGTACTGGATTTTTATCCCATCACGACTATTTTGTGGAGACACTTGAATAACATGATTATCCATAACGAAATTGCATCCTACAATACCAACTCTTACGGCTCCAATAGTGTCAAGGCCCCAATTAAGTAAATAGCTGTGGAGTTACCCGAAATATTTGTGGGAACTAAAGCATATTCAAACTTCGATTTTACATTGTTCCATCAAGTCCTTCTTTCTTGTTTTTATCTACGGACGGATGGGCAAACATGGCTAGGTCTATTCCTGTGGTGATGCTGATCATATCGATACAAATTTTGATTTGTGTCCGGTCACTCGTTCTAAGAATTACAAATGGTTAACAAAAACTAATATACATATAGCTAATTTCTTAGCGACATGTATGATAAATAAGAATAGTATATACCTCCAGTAAAGAGGATAAATATTTTTATGATTGATGTTAAATAAAATTTTCGAATTTAATAACAAGGGCACATCTCATTCCCAAAACGTTCTTTTACGATCCTATACACATAAACATATTTTTGCATATAAAAATTGCCACAACTGCCTTTCAATTATAAGGCAGGTACAATTTTCACATTCACCACTATATTGTACTTATAATTTTCAATGACAGCATATTAAATTTTTAGTTTAATTAAAATCGTACGCAATGAACTTAAAGCAACAGCCTTTCACTTTTGTTCACATTATTAACAAACTTTAGTGACAAAGGTTGTCCGGCAGGGGTTTTTTCAAAGTTGCATTACCGCGCTGTAAATATAAGTTATGCCTGCTCCTCTATCCTCAGTTTTATGCTTGAAGAAGCATTCTTTTGGATAGAATAGAAAGTATACTTATTATCGGAATTTTTAGACATAGGAAAATTATTCAGTTTGTTGATTAAATTTAGGCAAAGTATAAGTTGGATAATATAAGGGTAGCTTAAGAATGGAGGACTTTTTAAAAAAATGACTATGCGAAAACTGAGACCTCTTTAAAAAAAGTGACGTTTTCTTAATAATACATGAAAAATGAGTTTCTGTGGTTATCAACTTCATCTCAAATGCATGTATTTGCAATGACCACTGTGATTACATCCGCTAAAAAACAGCACTAACAACGTTTAAATAGATATGTTGCGGAAATTTACCTTAAACTAATTTCTTTTCGATGTTAAAGTAAAGTATTAAATTCAGTCTACGAACCTTAATCGCCAAAATCGCTGGTCATACTTCATTAAATTTAAACACTTTTGATGTTCATTTTTGATATATCAATTTAACCTAATATGTAGGAAATTGGAAATTGCATGTGCATTTTTTTAATGAAAATACAAATTTTGTTAATGAAAATACAAACTTATAGAAGATCCCACAAGACAAGTACCCCTTTGTGCTTTGAATAAATTTGACAGAAATTTTTCGTATGCATGTTGGATGACATAATTTTAATGCATTGAGTACGAAAAATTTAAATTTTAATTTGGGATATACCTGCTACCGATACTGATGAATCAGAACGAAATTCTTTGTTTTTGAAGAAAACCGACTTCAATTTGTTATGATTTCATTATATAAGATAAGAAGAAGTTGTACCGAAATTCGCACTTGTCTCTCATATGAAACAAAAAAAAAAAAAACTTGTTTGTTTCCAAAGACATTCATTGAAAATTTCTGGTTATCATAATATAAAGCAGTTCATTCGAAAGTAGTCAAAGTTAAGTTTAAGAAAGACTGTCATTCAAACTGTGCTGCAGTGATTTTATTTACTAATGTTTTCTAATATTGTCGCGGCCAACAAAATGTTTTATTCAAGAACGCAGTTTTGGTTAATAGGTTAAAATTAAGTTATATCTTAAACCCCAGCGATCTGAACCTATTTCGGAACAAGTACTTCTTGTATGTATGTATGCAAATTAATGCATTAAATGTTTTAGTTATGATTTTTTGTTGGAAAAACAAGTTACAAAAACGAATTTCGGATTGGTCCGGTATATCTTGAAATCAACCGATCTTGACCCGTATAGACTGTTTTCTAACGCTTTTACCCGATTTTCACAAACGAGTTGCCTAGACAATAAAAAAAAAGTACCTATGCGAATGCATCGGAACAGATAGACACACGGACATTGCAAGAAGGATTTCGGCTGTCTTCCTTATCACATATACATTTATATATTACATTGTCGAAGGGTCTTAACATCAGCTCAGTTATGTATTTTCATTACTATTCGATTTTCCGATTCTCGGCTGAATATAGCCAGACAAATTGAAAATATTTGTATTTATTTATTTATTTCCGTTAAACTTTCAATTTAATTACATTTTGTTGGTAAATAGATTGAAATCTTTTTTAAAACTCTGAATGTATCGTCATTTGAAACACTGCAACAGACTTTTTTCAAAATTTCGCAGATATTTGAATTATTTTAGTTTATTTATTTCAATGATTTCAATCCGCCTGGACTCTCTGCTTAAATTTCACGGCTTAATTCAGCTATGCAAAACATTATGAACGTTAGAAATATCGCAAATCTATAGAAAGCTTGCATGGACTTATCAGTAAAATATACCCATCAAAATCGACTAACTACTTTAAGAAAAAACAAACTTCAGAACTTATTGTGTTTAGAGTGATTTATAAAAGTTGCATTGGTAGAAGCATATATGTAAGTTATAAGCAAAAGAATGCCATTGTAATAATGAAATTAATATAAGAAATTTTGATATGAATTTGTGAACTCGTCTCGAAATGCCGTCGTCAAATCGAACGATTTTTGATACATCTTTTTAAGTTTTCAGGAATATTTTATTTAAAGCGTATAAAAAAATGCTACAAGCAACTCGTTAATTTTTATATTAAAAACTTGTTTTTTGACCTTGGAATTGTTAATTGCATTAAAAATGAACTACATGCTTTGGTTGTAAATTAAAAAAAGTTGCTTAAGCTACTGTTTACATTGATTCTATACAAATTGAGAATTGAAATAAAGTAAATATGTGTTTTGATTAATTTTAACTGATGTGGTATGATTAATAGATGAATGCATAATATTTATTTATGGCAAAGAATTTGAAGTTTGAATTGGTATTCTACCTTGTGCCGGCGTATTCCATTGCGCACGTATTTGAGTTATTAAACATATAATCAATATGTATGATATATTCATTTTTAATTGTTCAATCAATTCACAGATTTGCCAAAAAAAATTTTTTAATTAAGCTTAATACAGCCGATAATTGAGCGCGGACTCAACCGATCACCTAAACGAAATATTTGCGACTGTTTCTACAAGTGAAATCTTGTTCCGTAAATAGTTTAAACAAAAAATAAATTTGCATTCATCGGTGATTTTTCTAAAAACCGCTTATTCACAGATTAGTGAGTAACTTTGTTTAACCATTATTAAAAATAATTATAATAATATTTTGGCTGACTATAATTTAAAATTTACAATTTTACAATTTTATTATTACATATGTGCCACAGTCATTTTATTTTCGTTTTTTGATAACTACAAAAAGGTGTTAATTTTTTTTTATTTTGTTTTATTTTTTTTTTTTTTTTTGGCATTAGAAGAAAGGACGTAAATTTGATTTATGACAAAATGAAAACATCCTAATTATTTAAAATTTTCAAATGCAATAATTAATCGTAAATATTGGGTGTTTGACAAAATTTTAGAAATTATTTGGGTATAGCTGGATAATGTAATACCTCTATTAATATAAACTGGCACTGATGCTAAAGCTTAAGTTTTTGTGCATTTTGTTAGAGGATATTGTTCAACCGTATATTTCCTTTAAAAGTTACTTTTAATTATGAGTGCAAAGTTGGAACTTCATCAAATTCCGTATTCATCAGCCCGCACGCTCTCGAAACCAATTACTTCAAATTTCGATGAAATGATGTGCTCATTTGGAATAGCAGTAGCTAGCTGAATTTATAAAGTACCTTGATATTTTGATGACGCTTGAACTATTACTGTACAATTTAATTGGCCTAATATCCAAATGCTAAAACGGATTAAATTCGATTGTTCCCTGCAGCAAATGATTACGGCAAATGAAAACAAAGTCGCATACAATGAAAGGCAATGAAATCCACAATAGAATTCACATACAATTATTAATTATGAATTTCTACCATCAGAATTGATCAATGTTAATTGAAAATTGTTTATTCTTGGAGTCTCTCAATTGCGCCGAAAATATACTTTATTCATTACATTACTTTGGACATTCAAATAATAACCGCAGCCGTTGCCTAATTTGTGTAAGAATTAGTAAGTTTCAATTTCTAATAATAATTTTAAAAATAATAATGGTAATCTGTATACGATGCAAAAATAATAATACTAATCCTGGTAAACCATAAGACTAAGCCAATGTTTCTTCTTCAATGGCACTAAACCTCGAACTGATGGCATATTTTTTATGAAGTCAAGCGCCTATTTAAGTAAAGCTGTAACCAATTTGTCTGAAAAACTCAACTTGACTCAAAATTCTACAGCTTAAGGCCAAACAAAGCTATCTGTATTTAAGTTATTGAGATCATATTGGTAAAATCCATTAATATACTTAAAAAAGGTGAGATCATGTATAGGACAGGTCACCAAATATATGGCATGCCACATGGTTAGTCAACGCTTTTGGGTAAGAAAACAAAATTAATAGTCATTTAGGTTTTCTACATATAGTTGAAAAAAAAAATAAATAAAAATATAAAAAAATTCCAAAAAAGCATTGCAAAAACATTTGTGATGTAAATATATGGAAGGTTGCAGTTCTAATCATACTTACAAAAGCTGATAAAATTAGACTAGTTAAGAAAATAACATAGCATGGTTGGACCCAAGTTCGGTTCCAGCTGCAGATGAAAGGCTTTTGATTATGGTATTCTGATTTCTACCGAAACACGTGTTATTTAAATTTTAGCAAATTAGGATTTTTCATTAGGGATTTCTAAGCCTTCAATCCATGACATCCAAATAATTAAATATTTGTTTTTGTTATTTTTCAAAATTAACATTTATGAGGTCTAAAAATGTTATTTAACCGGAACAATAATTAAATATGTGGATGACATGCCTGCTAAAATTGAACGTAATGTCCTCAAAACAATATATGATGCTGTACGACAAACTTAATTTTCCCATCGAATCTAAATTGGACCAACCCAATTCCCAATTATAAATACTTTAAAAAAATTAATAAATAAAATACTCAAAATAAGAAATAGAAAATTCTAAAATAATCACATATTTAAAATAACAAGAATATTAACGAAGAACAAGTTAAAATTTTACAGTCGGCTAAGGCTAGATACACGATAGATACACATCGCTTTCAAAGTATTAAGAATAATTCGATTCAAATTTTCTCAGAGTCCTTTGTTCGGACCACAAAGGTGCATTTGAGTTTCATCCAATCATGTGCGTTTTTGGTACATACATTGATCATAATTATAATAACTCAATAATAAAATTTCGATTAACTTGATTTATTTTTCTTGTCAAATTTGCCTTATACCCTCTTTTCGGATCACATAACTGTACTGGAAGTACCTCTGAATTTCATCCAATGTTTGTCATTTTTGCAACACACATGAATCATAATTATGATAACTCTTTAATTAATTTTCGTTGAATTTGATAACTTTTTCTAGCTCCATTTTCTCAAAAACCTCTTTTCGGAATACACAGGTGTAATGGGGTACTTCTGAATTTCATCCGATCTTCCCCATTCTGGATACACTTATTGAATATATTTATATTCACTCAAAATAGAAATTGATTTATATTAAAATAATAACAGTGGGTAATTCTGTACTAAAAGCTATATTGTGACCACAAAGGTGTACTAGAATTATCTCCGATTTTCTTCTAAACTTGCCCAGTTTTGGTACACACATTATTCGTATTTATAATCACTCAAAAATTGGGCTTCGTTTAATTGATTGTGATTCATTTTGCGTATAACCCTCTTTCCGGACCACATAAGTGTGCTCGAGGTACCTTCAATTTTCATGCAATCATGCCCATTTCTGGGCCACGATTAGAACCTATGATAATTAATCCAATTACATTACAACTTCACAATTTCAAAACCAATTTCATTGGCGTCGTGTATAACAAGTAAGAATACATATCTCGCCTGGGAATATTTCAGCAACTACCAGAATGCATGAATACCACTCTTATATTATTGAGAATATCTATATATAATATAATTTTAAACGTCTTTTTCAGTTCGAAATTTCATCTTAAATATGAATTATTTGTTTCTTGTTTCTGTTTTATTTGATACATATATCGGGTTTTGCGAGAAATTTTGTAATAAAAACTGGACTTGTAACCAAAACGCCAACATTTTGTTATTTCTTTACTACATTTCATAAATTATATAATCCGTATTCCAAGAATCTAGCTCAACGCGTTCTCTCTGGATTTTTATGACGAATGTTTGGACAGAGGGATGGACCGACATAGCGAGATCAATTGCAATGGCGTTGTATTTTCATGGCTCTCCGGTCACTGGTCCTGGGTGTTGAACATGTATAATTTTCACTAATATAGACTTTGATGCCGAAGCGATAACAGATTGATTGGTATTATATTGTCGTTCAATCGAATTTTACAATTATCTTGTATCTTATTTTTGTTTACTAAAATTGAGAATGACATTTTCGTTTGACGGCGATGGCAATTGAAATTGGCGTGATGCATTGCCCGCTCAAACAATAGAGCCCAGCACGTTACCCATTAATCATACACTATCCCCATCAACACCACAACTACCGGTTGTTAATTATCAGATGGCGTACACGTTGAAATTAAAATCAAAATTAATTCTTATGAAAAATTGAGATGATATTGAAATGAACTGGTTACAAAATTTTATCTCCGGAAGAAAATGTACCCGACTTAGATCGTGAACTCCGCCTGATCTACAAAGATTTCCTCATGACCAATGCATTGAGTTCAGTAATGCTTTAATGCTTAAATATACATATATATTTATATAAAATATAAATAAATAAATAAAAAAGGAACTGTTCATAAACCCAGATTTATTACAGCAGTTTTAATGCTCGACATTTTTTTCAAAATATGAAACGTTAGAAGTTCACTAAGGTTATCAAGGACGGATTTCAAGAACAAAGTAGATAACGATAAATAACAACTCTGTAAACGAAATGTGCATTCCCTTGGTAATAATCCTTGTGAATACAACATCACTCCAACCACATGAGAGGGAGCAACTGCCCATTGTAAGCTATCAAACATACAACCAGGATGNAAACACCACTCCAACCACATGAGAGGGAGCAACTGCGCATTGTAAGCTATCAAACATACAACCAGGATGGTTGGTTGGTTTGATAGCTTTTAAAAAAACTTTTCAAAGATGATGACGGAGCGTAATGAACTTGAGGATAGTCATGTAGTACCATCGAAGGCACTATATTGCACTGAGAGAAATACATTCGTTTTGGTGTTGAATATTAAAGGCATCGCTAAGTTTCACGTTCAGATCTATTCGTCAAGGATGCGGTATTCTGGATTTTATGAGAATACCTCCATAAGGTTCGGATTCTGCATCATTTTTGTCATCATACGCGTACAATGATATAGAGGACTTATAAACTTTCACTACAGAATTACGATAAGGTAAGTAATGATGAATTTTTAAGCATTGTGTTTGACAGTTTACTGAGTATTACATTTTAGTATAACACTAATCAAACATTAATCACATTTAGCAATTTCTCAAAATAAAAATGAAAACATACAAACATATTCATTAATTTTCTGTTCACCAAAAAACTCAAAAATGGGACTTAAAGTGTTGTATCATCTTTTCTATTTACAGTTATAATTAGTTTTGATAGAATTTTGGACACAGTGCACACATCTTTATTATGGCGTTGACGTTCCAAGGAGATATACTAATGTATGTCATAGTTACGACATGGAAGATTGCATGGTAATGAAAGATTGAATTATTTGCATTTGGATTTTAATTACTTCCGAATATTAAATTCTGCATAGTAAACATAAAGTAAGACATAAATAGATCAAGGTTATTTAAAGATGACTCTACGTATCGAGTTTTTGTGGATGTATTGAGTTGGAAGTTTGGGATTACTTAAACATTTGCTATTGTTGGTATTTAATTCACTGAAGATGTAACAGGAGTAGAAGTAGAAATATTTGTATGAACCATGAAAATTAAAGATCTAATCCAGTGTTTTTCAGGGTTTTACATAGAATTATCAATGTATTAGATCCTGCGCTCTCTTATACACTGTGAGAGAATATCGATATAAAAAGGTTTTAAGTAAAAATATTATTAAAGTAGTTTGTGCTAATAAATTAACTCGTACATGAAAAGAAACAACCGCCCATCATCAAAAATTAAGTTCAGCTATCTACAATTCATCAATTAATTTAAGTCTGCATATCACCCAAATTATATTTTATTACTGTTTTTAATCCGCTTTTATAAACCCACAACTTATAAGCAGAAAGAAAATATAATCAATTATATAATTTTGTTTGAAATGTAAAATCGAAGTATACCAAATTAAATTCAGCCTAATACATAACATATGCATCCAAATTCTACTGTTACACTGACTACAACCCTACCTGTTGCAAAGCCAAGATCATACTCAACAAGTGCACATTCGAAGTCCACTGTGTAGGAAAGATAGATGTAAAACAAACAGCGGGCGCGCCCAAAAGCGTGTTGTTACGAATCAAATGAAAATAACTGATTTATGTCAAAGCTCTCTGCTTTCTATTAATTCACTCTCATCACACTTGTTTATTTGTTTTGAAATGTAAAGTTTTCATATAGGTACAGGTATCGTTTTAATGAAATTTAAACGTTATCGAAAAAGAAGTATTATACAAACTTTGATGAATAGAAGTAATTTGTCCTCAACAAATGTATTAGCATTCATTTACCAAAAATGTTACACTCCGACATTGGAGAATATAACTAAAATTGTTATCAATATATATGCGTGAAATGGAATACGAGGGATACTACTTAAATTCCTGGAACTTAAAACGCTAATGTCAATATATCAAATCTGGCAGCATCATAATGAAGTTTGAAATTCTTTAACTTTTAGAAACTCACAGGCTTTTGTCAAAGAAATGCATTTATGGATCAGACAGGATGTTCATTTTAAAAATTATGTCTTTATCACAAACAATTTTGTGTTAGGTGTTTTATTGTTCACCAAAAAACAAGATCGATTGTCGAGACTAACCATAGCATACACATCAGTCATTCAATGGATGAATGTCAGTATATTTGGAACAAACAACTGATATTGAATGATTTCAGTGAAACCGGGAATAATACACCTATGAGGGGAATCGAAAATTAAACACCGATTCCGCTCATATCGTAGAATAATATGGGAATAACGAAAAAACATGTAAGTAACAGAAATTCAGTAGCTTGTGATGAGATACCTGGAATTTAAGCTTAATTTCGTGAAATTTTGTGATTTCATAGAAGCTATCGAAATTACAAAATATGTGCACAAACTGAATTTTGTAACTCTAGCTCCAAAATTACGCAAGTTATCGTGCTCAAGGACAGCCGGATACCGGTATTAAGCCAAATTTTTTGATTTCATGAATATTTCTCAAAGAGACATATAGTCGGGAATTATATTTTATGTGCTTCTCATATTTTGCACAAACCCATAGTACCGTCATTCTATGTTTAATGGGTATAAAAACATTAAATATGCAAGAGTTAAAATCAACGGCCCATGCTTTTCTTGTGTTTTTTTTTTTTAAGGAATTGTTGGTGCTGAACGGAGTCCAAAGACTTTTCCACCCACTGTGAAGATGGAATGTTGTTTGCTCCCTTTTGCCATTGGTACCTGCTAATTTTCATTTTTTAAGTTAAGTGTGTAAGTGGAGTGAACACCCAGAAATTAGTATCCAGAATACTTTGTATCTTTAAAAGCGAATATTCATCAGATATTGACCTTAAGTTGATATATAGCTGCCCTTGAAAAGTTTTCTTTTTAATTAATATGCTTAGCGAACTATTAATGGTTCAAACTTGATGGTTCTATGCAGAAACGTTGATCAGCCTCCTTGTTGTCGTTTTCAAGTATTACAGAGGATGGATTGGTATACCTTTATAAATTGAATGGTTTTGTCCCATTGCATACTTATGTTTTTCGGATATATCTGATAGCATAGGTCAGTTTTTTTTTTTTTCAATAGAGGATATGGTCGGGTTCTTCGATGTTTTACATACTTCTAATTGTATGTCCTACCTCGAGCAGTTTAGCCGATAATCAGTTCTAGTTTTCTACTAGCTATCCCTGACACTTGGTACGGCGAGAAAAATATTCCCCAACACACTTGCGATTTTTACACTAGTTCATCACGGAAGTGTCACAAAAAATATGGTTCTTTGCTTTGTTTTCATGGTTATGATTTCAGTAATGCTTGAATGTAGTGGTGAGGGCGTTTTGCTCGCGTTGCGAAAAATTGATTTTTTCGTAGAAAAATGAAGCAACACACGCAGAATACATAATTTTCAAAAAGCATCAGTAATGAATGCATGCGGGCTGGTTCTGCCGATCGCAATACTAGAATGATAAAATATTAATTTGATTATTAATTTTCTTAAAGTAATTTGTAGGCTAATTTCAATAAATTTTTCTAAATTATATGTTGTAATTGATCATCTTGGTTTTTTTATCTATTTATTTATATCTTTTTTTATGTCTCATCATTTAATTCTGACTTAATTCAAAATGGTCATGTATTCAATACATATTCGTTCAACTAGGATAACCTGCACCAATTAACAATTTTACAAGCAACACACAACATTTAATCCGCGTAAAATAGTTAAAATTGGCTCAAAATACAAAGACAAAAAAAGGTCGATGTAATAGTCGGTCCAAACCAACTACAAAATACCCCATCAGTCATTAAATTTATAAGAATATCAAAATATTACAAGAATACATACTTTAAATAACTTCGATGAAAAAAATCTGTATTTACCCATTTAACTATACTCCGCAATAAGTATCCAAAATTAGAAACTGACTTCAGTCATATGATCGTATAATATGACATTAACGTTAAAACGTCTAAGTAACAAGCTTCCGTTAAATCGTAAGTAAACGTTTTAAGGGAAGAACACGAAGTTATAAACCGATTTTGCTCAAATTTTACAATCTTATGGCAAATGAACTACGTAATACCCCATCAGTCATTAAATTTATAAGAGTATCAAAATATAACAAGAATACTCATTTAACCAAACTTCGCAATATGTATCCAAAGTTAGAGACTGACTTCGGTCATATGATCATATAATATGACAATAACTTTAAAATGTCTCAGTGACAAGCTTCCGGTAAATCGTAAGTAAACGTCCAAAGTCAGAAACATAGATAAACAGATTTTGCTCAACATTTACAATCTTATGGCAATGACTTGAATATGCTTCTATACCAAAGCTCAATACAAAATCATAAAACACATTTTAAGCTTATTCCCGTGAAAATTGGGGTGTATTTTCTATGAGAGGCACCCTCAACTATTATTCGATTTAGTCCATTCACGAACTTGACTTAACTTTTTACCACCAGTTTAAATCTATTGCACAGATTCCAGGTGAATCGCTGCCTGCTTTGAGGGCTATACCGAGAAACGACTTTCTCGCATGCTTCGAGGAATGGAAAAAAACGTTGGAATAAGTGTATTGTATCAGAGGGGGAATACTTCGAAGGGATCAAATTAATTTGGATGAATAAAAACAGATTTTTGATTTTTAAACCAAATTCACCATACTTTTTGAACAGAGGAGTATACGTATTCGAAAATGTCATTTGCAAGTGCTATCTGCGTGTGTATTTTTCGTGGAAATGTCACACAGCATTGATGATAATTATACTTTGCATTAGTTGAAACCATTTGGCAAAGCAGATTGTGCATTCTTCTTGAAATACCTGTAAATCTTGATTTTTTAATGATTTAAATCTCTCGTCGAGTTATTAAATCGTTGACCCTGACGTTTAGCTTTCGGGAACAAGAAGTCATTGTGTCCCAAATCAGGATTGTGTAGAAGGAGAGGTATCAATTTAATGTTTTCACTGCTCAGAAATGCATCTGTTTGAAAAGATGTCCAAGAGCCCACATTGTTATGATGGAGAACAATTCATCTTTAATGGTTGGCTTAGTAAATTTCTTCCAGCATTTGACTTGTCTTGTTTTGTTTCCGGCTCAAACTCTTATCACCATTTTATAAACTTGTTTTGTAGCACCACGATCGAACTTTTAAAGCAATTTCTACACCTTAGCTAATTGGTTTCACAATCAAGTGTTCATGCAAAATAGAAGTTTCATTAAAGTGTACCTAGAGCGCAAGGATGCCTCTGCTTCACGATATGTCACAGGTCGGTCTTTCATTTTCAGTTCACGCACTGCGTTGCTGTTTTGTAGTACAAAAACCGCGTTAAAATGTGTTTTTGATAGTAAATAATCTAACGAAAACATTCTCTTGAAATTTCCATTTTTTGGCTACATTAATTTTCTTAACTCAGTGTAAACAAAGCAAATAACGGTTGTGTATCAGGCGTTTTAAGAAATTTTTGGTTACAAATAAAATTTCATATGATAAAATTATATGTATTTTAGATGTAAATTTAGGTGATAATGATATTTAGGTGATAAATTTACATCTAAAATACATATCATAAGAAATTTTATTTGTAACCAAAAATTTCTTAAAACGTAAAAGTGCTTAGAGTAGTTTCGTGTCCAAAAACTGGAAAATCAAAGCATATATCTCAATTATTTGAATCTTTACTCGGTAGGAAACGCAAAATATCTTTCTTGAATTTTACGAAACGGAAATTCTTTTGAAAATCTTGCTAATGAAATTTGAGCCTTGGGCAGTTAAAGTAACTCTTGAAGTAACAATAGAATGTATTCATTTTCCATCTTACGCGTTAACAGCAGTTACTCCTTCTTGATTGATTGGCACAGCTAAAATAATCTTTGAGTTTAGATCTTTAAAAGCTTAAATGAAAACATTTCCACACTCAGAACAATTTAGCGGATCGATTATGATATGAGCAATCTTGTCAAAAACTGTACTGGGTGTTTCCATAACATTCATAGGTTCTCTTGTAAGTGGACTCAATTTTTTTTTTCACATACTTTGCCAGTAGACCTGTACATGGTAACTATTTCTCGCATGTTATAAAAACGAAAATATTATTCGGTTTGAAAAAGTTATCGATTTAATCCATGGTGCCGTCCATGTTGCTCAATGATGTTTTGCCATCTTTCTGGATATTTCATGATTCTGCGCTCAAACAACATCTGATTTCTATAAAAAAAAAAAAAAATAAATAAAAAATCTGCAATTTATAGTATCGTCATTATCGTAAGTTTTACCATTCAAAGAGTTCTGCAAAGATCTAAATAAATGGTCAGGGTTACATAGTCCAAGCCAAACTCGAATAATTTTCGGTTAGTGATTAAAGATGTACGAGCTCCAGCATTGTTACGATTTACCAATAGTGGACGCTTTTCGTTGCTTCATTCGTCTTGTCCAGCTGTTGCAAGTTGACGTCATGATCGTTTTCCTTCAACGTTATTGTAAACAATACATTTTTTATCACGATTAAGAAGGAAATTCCAAGCATTTATACGCCGGTAGTATCCAAATATCAAGTTTTTTAAAAGAGTCCAAGACGTATTATATGATCAACATATTTTGATCATAACTGATATTCGTATATTTAACTTCTTTGCAATATCAAACACAATTACATGATCCGATTCCAGTAAAGCCTTGATAGCGGCTGAACTCCACATGGTGGTCCTGAAAATGGTTTGCCCTTGAATGAAAAATCCCAACAGTTAGGTTCAGCTTTATTTAAGGATCGACTAACAAAAGCAGTCGTTAATTCCAATAATAGATCGCCAGGTTTTTGAGTTCGTTGAGAAAAAGCATATTTTAAGGCTACATCACTAGTATAAATACCTATATAAAATATAGGTACTGTGGAAAAGGGTAATCAGTGACCATATTTTTATACGCGTCGGCAATGAAAATGGCTAAGTGTAGATGAAATTACTAAATTCGGCACAAATAATCTATGGAAAATGTTTAAATCTAAGATTGAACTTGGGCTCGATCAAACCGATATTCCGCGGACATCTAGTAAGCCTCTTTACTCAAAATAGGGGCCTTAAGTGTACCTGCGCCGTAAGAGCTGGTATTTTGCAATGCAGTTCCCTTATTAGGTGGATATTCATAACAACTACGTGTGTTCCAAAATTGGTCGTCAATTAATAAAAATCAAAGGTACCACCAGTACTCCTATGTGGTCCCAATAGAGGCTTTTATACGGAATTGTCCACAGTTATCATTTAAATTTTATGACATAAACATGAGTGAACAAATTGTTAATATTTGTACCAAAAATGAGAAAGATTGGTTGAAAATCCGAAGGGCCTCCAGTACAACTGGGGATCTTGGGACCACAAAAGATGGTTTGAAGCAAATTTAGGTAGACAAATTAACCAAAAATTAAGCAAAAGCTTAGTATTGAGTTATCATAATTATGATCAATGTGTGTAGCAAAAATGGGCAAGATTGGATGAAAATCGGAGGTACTTCCTATACTCCTATGTAGTCCGAAGGGAGGTTATTAGCCAAATTTTGCCAAAAAATTTAATTAAGTTCAACTAAATTCTTTTCTTGAGTTATCATAATTATGATCAATATGTGTCCCTAAAATGGACATGATTGGATGAAACTCAGAGACACTTCCAATGCACCTATGTGTGGCGAAAAGTGGGCTCGGAGCAAATTTGATCAGAACAATTATTCTAAATATTTTGGTAGCGACGTTTCTTACTGTAGGCCTTAGCCGACTGTAATATTCTCACTTATTTATTTATTTTTTTTATTTTTCTTAAGAAGCCTCATATAAATAAAAGTTTTGTCTTTTTATCAATTTAAAGAAGTCAGTGCAATTTTTAAAAATTTTGTTGTAAGTTTAAATAACGACCTGTTACCACTAAAAACCTCTGATTTTTTTATGGTGAAATAAGATTTATTATGTTCTCACCTGGCTTGCAATCATTTACGTTTAAAACGTGAGCTTGGTATAAGATTTCTTTTTGATAGAATATGCTTTTGATTCGTTGTAATTTTAATTTATGTTTCTTTAAGATTTCCAAAAGATTAATCAGAACCATGATCGAAGTGACCGGGAGCCATAATAAAGGTTGGGTTTTCTGATATGTATAATTTATAAAATGAATCTTGTAAAGAACTTTTTTCTTTATAAGTCATTTTTGGATATAGCATACATGTAAAAATTTTCTAATGGAGAACAATTTACTTGGAAATCTTCGCAATATAAATTAAATGGATTCCATATGATGAAAATAGGCATTTTCTGGGTTTTTAAGGAATTGGTAATGGATGTTGATGGCGGTTTTCTATTTAAAACTTTTAAAGGTACCTAACCGTTCAAAGTAGGATGATTTATTTATTTTTGCACGTTGCCAATAAGTGCTTCGTTTATATCACCAAGAAAGAGTGGTTGGAGTCCTTTCAAAATATATGCCGATATGGCATTTGGCTATGTCAATCCCTCTTTCCGTTCATAAGCAGTTACTATAAAGAACGACTTTTGGTCGATTAACGATATTTAGCACACATACTTTTTAAATATCGTTAAGATCTAATCAAGTTTTTGGGTACGTCCGGTACACCTCTTTGCCCAATACTGGAGTCTAACGTTTATAGCGGCCATTAGAGAGGATATTTTTAAGGAAATTTTTTATTAGGTACATAGATTGTATCATTTTAACGTGTTTCACAAAATGAGTCTGATTGCATAAGAATCAGATATGCCTTCAGTACAGCATGTTGGGACCACAGAAACGGGTCTAAGCAAAAATGAGCCACAATAATAAATTATATTCAACCAAGTTTCGTAATTGATTGAATCATTAATCTAAATTACATTGAATCATTAATCGCATTCAATAAAATTAGATTATTGAGTGATCGTAAATATATGTACAAAAATAACCATCATTGGTTGAAAATCAGAACTACCTCCAATACACCTATTTGGTTTAAAAGCGGATTTTCAAATATAGACGAAAATATAATCAATGTGCGTAACAAGAATAGACTTGTTTGGACGTAAATCTGAGGCGGAGGAACCTAAGGCACCTTTTAGGTATGAGAAAAGTGTTTTCGATTCATTAGAAAAAAAAATTTGGATTTTAATCAACGATTCCGTTGTCACTTGTCTCCTCCTTAAAAATTTTGAAAGCGGTATCTCACTTTCGGCTTAAGTTGAGCGTTACTATCTTACATGTTCTTTATAAATATTTTTATATATACTGAAGTGAATATTGAGTTTTAATTCATGGGAGTGGAATATGTCTTCTTCATTGCTATGTTTTACTACCACTTCGTTGCTATTTAAGGATTCTTCTTCTAATGTCCTATCTTGTGAGATAGTTTAGTTGTATGATACGACATGGAAAGGAAAGGGGAAGTTATTTGCATTTCCGTTAAGATGTTTAAGTTAAAATTCTATAGTACCACTTGTTTTAAAACATCTTTTAGAAACAACTCAACCTATGTATTATCATGAAGGAAATTGACTTCGATTAGAATTATGCAATCGCAGTTGTCTAATAATAAACTGGTAAATTTATTCTAGTTGCCAATAATTTCTGAAGATAATATGCTACAAAAAATTCAATTTTAAATATGATTTTGTAAATGAGTTTCATTAAATGACTTTCAGTTTAGTCTTGAGTCTTTTATGAGCTTGTAAAATTCTGTGTGTTAGATGGACTTGGTATGGCTACTCTGTTTGTTTTGGCCTTTTGATTCCAACTCTCTGGGCATGCTCATCAGTCCGAAAACTCTTGCCGATTGAAGTTTTAAGTCTTGACCCTTTTTTTTAACATGGATTTGATTTGTTTTTTGTTATTGTATTCAGGTTTCTTATTCTCCTTAATGGTAAGGTGTAATTTATAAAAATTTCCTTTCCTCTTTTTTGAGAATATTACTTTTTTTTTAAGGGAATCGTCTTAGGTTTGCTTTTGGTGTTATTATATAAATAACTTAATGAGTTTCTTTTTTTTCTGCAATATCNTTTGGTGTTATTATATAAATAACTTAATGAGTTTCTTTTTTTTCTGCAATATCTGCGCAATGGATTTTACTTCTCCTGACACAAGAAAAGAGTTGTCATTAACACTAGAACGCATTTGTATTTATTTAACTTCGTCTTCGGTATTTGTTTAACTTCGTCTATAGCTAATTTTATTGTTTCGCTAGCAGATCGCACAATTATTTCGAATAGATCTCGAAGTCCATATATAAAATTATTACATTTAAGTAATTTAATTATCAAATGGCTTCACCACCGCTCGTTAATGCATCATTTACTCATATACCATAACTAGACTAATTGAAAGGATATCGATTTTGAAAATTATTCACTTAGAAAAATAGTCAACAGATAAGCAGAAACACATCATGATTCTGTTCATAATGTTCCTTGTGTATGTATTTTAGTTGGTATTTTTTTTTTTTTCGTTGTAGATATTCATCTGTATGCAGTTGTTCATTTTTGATAATTTAAAAATTTTTTTGAAACTAATCATTTGGTTTATTTTCATATTGGTCCTCACCATACACAAAGAGTATTTGTGCATTTTGAAAAATTTCTTAAAATGATCGTGAATGCTGCATTACTTCTTATATATATAAATTAATTTAATTAAAGTTTA
>JXOS01113281.1:0-11163 GCA_001015075.1 Cirrula hians
TTATGATTATTATTATTATTATTACTCGTTGAGTCTTTGCGATTTTGACCTTCTACTGCTGTATGTTGCTACTTTTCATTTTATCGGAAGATGATTTCATTACATCGTAATTGCTACTTATTCACCTTCACCTCGTTGCCAATGGAATGGGCAAAGTGTATATTTCTATTGACGGTACGTTTATAACACCGTGAACATAGCCAATTCCAACTGTCCGTCCGTCAGTAAGCAAAAAACAGAAAGAAAGAATTAATCTGGACTTACGATATTGGGCACAGACATTCAAGTGAAAAATGTTAGATCGAAGTTGCAANTTTGGTTAAAAACCTACCAACACTTTGGGTAACTGCAGTACACCTATTTACTCAAAATTGGGGCCTTTACTGTGCCAGAACATGATGATTTGTAGAAAGAAAAAGATCATTTGAAGAAATTTTGGCTGAGTCGTATTAGATGATTCTCAAGGCATACGGTGATCATATTCTATCAGATGCACCATGCAAAAGATGGTTTCCATGGTTTCGAGATTATAATTTTGATGTGCGAAATGAAAAACCTGGAAGACAACTACGTTTATCGAAGGTGAATTGCAAATAATATTTGAGTCAGAAAAGGCAAATGACAGAAACGTAAAAAGTTTCACAACAAACAATTTCTTACTGTTTAAAAGCTATGAGAAATATTCAAGAGTCCGAAAAAAAGGTGCCACGTGCATTGAATGGCTGACTATATAGAAAATTATATTTGCATCAAATTTTTGAGCGATGAGAACTGGATTTATTTTAAGAATATTTAATACAAAAAATAATGGGTTTATCCTGTGAGAATATTAAATTTGCCTGCACAACCAGATAAATTAGGAAAGGTGTGGTGCTAAACCGTTAATATAGATATCTACCGACAAACAATGTTCAATTTGAACCATGCATTCATGGAAAAACGATCAAGACACAAGCAGATCATTTGGGAAAAAGCTGCTTCCCAACCAACTTTCCAACTAGCATTTATTTTTTGTATATCGCGCAGCACTGGAATTCGTACGATGAAGATGAAAATTGTGTGACTAATTGGTTTGCTTCAAATAACGAACAGTTTGATTGGCGTAAAATTCACAAATTACCTGAAAAATGGGAAATTCTGTTGCTTAAATCGGACTATGTTATATTCCACAAAAACATCATACCGGTATTCCTGGTATTCGATATATCATAATAATTAAAGTTTTAAATTTCAGAAGAAATCATTTTAATAATATTATCCAAGATCAGGCCTTACCTAAGATAGGTCATATCAGTTGAGGTTATAAAACAGATGTCATACAAACAGTTCAATTACTCGTTTATTCATTATTAGTTATTTGGAAAAGTTACTTAGTCTTTCTATCTTGTTCTTAAAGAAGCTTGAGCATAAATGTTTTAAGAAATAAAAAGAACCATGATATATTATTTACATAATTAATTTACTCATCATTAAACAATATGTATAGGGTATCTGATATTTGACTGTACCATAGACAATTGCGCTGCTTTGTTTTCTTTGTGATTCTCTTTTTCTATGCAAAGTATAAACCTAAAAGAATATTTCAATTCTTTATATGCACTAAAGAAATCTTGCCTAATATGAAACTCGAATAACTTTCAAAATAATCAAATAAGAAATGTACTTTAACGTGTTTTTCTTTCGAATATAAATACAAAAACTATTATTTCAATACAAAGTATAATTTGGGAGGCCTCAACATCCTTAGACATGCAGTGACGGCATTAATACCATCTGTGCATCAATCAAAGAAAACATGCAATCGGTGACATGCAAGTACAATTTGCTTACATTTTAAAATGGATTTTACTTCGTTTATGCTTTACCCTGGCATTAATTCAATTATCAAACAGTTGCTCACGGTACCGTTTGAGTAAGTTGCTTAATACTATAGAAATTTTTTTAAATATTAGGTCACGATATTTTAAACTCTAAATATGTCCATATTACGGATGCTCATGTCAAATAACGCCAAATATGTGTGTAAATTATAAATTATATAAGGGTGAATGAAGCTGATAATTGCTGTTACAACGTTAACTAACCGCAAATTGAATTTGAGAAACTCAAAACACAAAAACTATTATACAGAATTAAGAAAAAATTAAGGGCATTTTAAATGCACGACAAGTCACGCAGAAAGGTGAACAATTAGCAGTTATTTTTGACATTTTATTTGGTCTGCTGAAGATTCGTTTCGTTTCATATGAAGTAGCTGCAAACTCGTCATTCCCTTTCAGATTACTATATTTTCATTTCTTTTTAATTCATATTATTCACAATTTTCGTATATAATATTTTTTAATAAAACCTACTCTTTCGGACATTTATTATAATATATATTACATATTTCTTGGAATGATTGGCTTTTGAATTATTCGGCATTAGTATTTTTTTTTTTTTTTTTTAATTTTTCAACAACCGAACCATCAATAGTCAAGGAAATAAGGAATCCATGATGGGCTTAGACCGACACTGACTAATATCGCATTTAAATTGAGTATACTATTGAAGACAACGAAATCGTAAGCAAGACTTTTTAGTATAGAAAAACATTTACCGTTAGACCGTTATAATGCATGCAGTTAGGTTCTTTTCAAAATACGTGTTTATGTATATCAATTCTGTAACGATGCAAAAAGGGGGTAAATGCCGAAGCTTGGCATTTGCTGATGTTTCTTTGGTTAAATACGATAGTTTAAGTTATATTTATATAAGCTTAGTTCGGTTCCGCAATATCCCACATAATATTGTCATTTAAAGTTTTCGTCATTCATTTTTCTGATCGTTTAGCTTCGTTGGTTTCCGATATGAGTAGTGTGACTCTCAATAGTTGCTGCAATTTCGTCTGCTATTTCGTCTGCGATTTCGTTAACTTTAGGAGTACAGTGTTAGACGACCAATACCTTTTCTTTTTTGCGTTTGATGAGATTATTTCTAATATTGGCGAAGCCATAAATAGTTATAGGTTTTCAAAACAGCTCTTTATAAAGATGTTCCATTTGTGTTTATGAATTTAGAGGAATAGATATTTGAACACAGTAATAATATTGATCTTCAGAAGTAATATTGATATTTATAATACGGATTCAGTTTCTTTGCCTACTGTAAAAATTTGCGTAAATTCTTAAGGGTATCCATCATGAACTTGGTACACATTCCAATTAAACAGTTTCTGATTATGATAACTGCGGACGATTTTGAGGTTGAGTAAATTTGATTTCCGAATATATTGTTTAACACTAGAACTACCAACCGGTCAAAATGAGTGTGTTGTCAACTGTGGCAACATTATAGCATATCCAAATGAATACGGGAAGTCCCACGAATTAACATATTTTGTGCTATGTGCATTGTTCACATTTCTGCGTCTATGTAATTTCATTTCATTGGTGGTGCTTCTTATGTAGAGTCGAAATAAATATACGTTGTGAACAATTTTTTGGCACATATTTTAATATAACTAATATTGTAAGTAAATTTTGAACAAATATTTTTATAATATATGTATAATATATATTAAATTCATTCAATAAAAAGGTTTAACCTAAAGATGCATTGACGTTTCAAAAACCCAAGAAGAAAATACGAAGATAAATATGAATCTTCAGACACTGATAGTGTCTATCTAGTGATAGGCGTAGACCAAGAAGAACGCTGTGAATACCATCATATTCTGATGAGAATGACGACCAAACTGAAATTGCTGCTGATGGAACTATGTGGAAAGAAATAAAAGCTGGATCCACTCCTGGACGAAGACCAATACACACAATTTTCAAAAAGGCCAATGGGGGGCCACTATGAGGAGTGCATTTTCATTGATAATTGATCTTCAAATTATATATCATATTATAAAATGCACAAAAAATGGAATGGAAATAAGCCTGAAAGTATAATATTTTACAACGAAACTGAATTCGGGGTAGATATTACCGATCAAATGGCCAGAAAATACACTGTGAAATCTTGTTCTTGAAGATGGCGTCTTTAAATATTTTTCAATGTTCTCGACTTGGCAGCAATAAATGCATAGGTTATGTATAATATAATATATGGAGAAAAAATATAACAAGAAAAGATTTCTTGTTTCAATTAGCAGAAGGAGCATCATCAGAATATGAAGATTCATCAGAACCAGAAAACTTTGCCAATCTTTTGACAAACTCAATGTCCTACAAAACGAAAAACTTGCCAAATGGTTTTATGCAATGAAAATAAAACCACCAATATATATGGAGGTTGTAGAAAACATATTTGTGGTAAATGTACTATGAAACAAATCTCTATTTGCAAAAAATGCGGTAATCGAAATATAACCAAAAAAAAATGTAAATAAATATATATACCATGTACTTGAAATTTTTTAATGAAATATATTTTAATTTAGTATAAAACAACTTAATCATATACAATTTTTCTCAAATTTTAATATTTTTCAAACACAACATCAAACTGGTCATTTTGATCGGTTGATAGAAATAGGTATACAACAAATGCTGGTAGTTCTAGTGTTAAAATCATAAGCAGGTTTTCTCAGAGGGAACTACCGAGGTCTTATGCAATGTATGTTGTATCGGAAAAAAAAATATGATGCGGTAATGTACATCTGTGTCTATGATAAGGATTACTAGCCCTGGTATTTGAGCTAGACTAGTGATTTATTGTTTTGAAATTTTTAAAATTACAGGTGAATTTCGTGAAAAAGCTAAATTGGTCCATAATTTTGCAGTCCTCTGCTAAACCAAAACTGCAATAACGTAGTTAGATGCTTTTTTTCTCCCGCAGCTTAATTAATTCAAATACTTAATAGTTCAAATATTAATTCAAACATGTCTCATTTAAACTTTTCCGTAAGCTCTTGAAAAATGGGTGCAACCGTTCCATAATTTCTGTTAACTCCCAAAAACACATTTTCCCAGAATTTGAAAGTTTAACATCAATTTTTTTATCGTTTTCAGTTATCATTTCTTATTTCGCTTGAAAAGGTTAATTACTTACTTAATTAAGTTGAAATGAAAACCTGGTGCAGGTTTTGGCTTCATAAAACATAGTACTCGGAACATCGTGCAGCACCTGGTTAGTGAAAAGTTCTCTCTTTCACTTCTGTAACTACCGACCCACGCAGTCGAATCAATCACTTAACGAGCGACTTCTGACTCATCCATGCAAGGGATATAATTGAATTTGAACGCGTTTGACTACTTCCATATCGCCGTAGATCTCATACAGCTCGTAATTTTATAGGATGTGTTATTCACACTCGTCTCAGTAAGGGTCACTTATATTACGTGCGAATTGACATGTGCATGCTCATCAGTACTCGATAGCATCCATGCTTTATCCACGTACAGCAGAGTGATATGTTAAGCGATGAATCAATTGTTTACGGAGCCCATAATAACACCGGCGTGCAAGAATAATCTACGTTTAATTTCCAGGCCGATGATTTCATAGATGGTTACGCAAGAGCTGGGAATGGCAATATTCTGCACCATGTTAAACTTGAAGTTTTCCGTTCGAACGGCTATTCACATTTACAGAAAAATGTTCGTATGGATCTCATTAGCTGCTTGACCCATCGTCTGCGGTTCATTAATGATTCTGGCAACTGTAGCAGTCACATTACGTGTTCTGAGCAAATGATATCGACATCACCAGTGTATCATGTTTTTATAGAAAATTGTGTCACTATGTTTAAATCCAACAGCAGATTTATGCCATCAAGAAGTACATTCCTAGGGTGGCAGCCACACGTTTAATATCGCATTAGTTGCTTCCGTCCTCCACACAAAGTACCATGCAGAATCTTTTAGGCGTGGTTTACGAGGCTGACACGATGATATATGGCAAAACTACCCTCGTCCTGCCATTGCAACTTCTTGAAGTTTATTACCATCAGTCTTTTAATTAGTGCAACCATTTTCCGACTGAAATCTACCACCTGGTCTGGACAGCGACGTCAAGTTCCAACATTGTACTTTCAAATTATTGTCCTTGACTCAATTGCAATGGGTTCGTCCGCAAAATCAGTCCATCTCAGAGGCATTCTCGTTGTCTTCAATATTAAATAACTTAATGTAGCATCTACCAAGGCTCAGCGCCCAACTTCAATACATGAGGAGTATTTTCCGTCGGTCGCATTGGTTGCTACATATATGATGTGGATGGAGTACCTACGCTTAAGTTTTCTGGCCTATCTATTCCATAGGAGAGTCTATTGCTAATAACGTCACCATTCGTAAAACACTGGAAACGCTGCCTATGGCACATCAACAAATAATTTCGCATAAGCTGATAGTGTATTTGAATGGCTTAAATCATTAAAACAAAGATCGTGCCCAAAGAATATATGCTACCTTTTATTTCGGTTCATATTTGAGAAGCGATTGCAAATTCGAGGTAAATACCTTGCTTACAAACTAGTACTTTTCCTTCCTTTCTTTGTATGCAAATGTTGGGTTTACGACAATGACCGCAAATATATCGGAAATCTCGTACGAAACCATATTTAATTCCGAGCAAATTGCTCGAGTATTTAGTGAGAATATAGATAATGCCTATATTGCCACGTCAATTTTAGATGAGAGACTTTATCTCAAGAATAATAGATACAATGTATGTATTACATATTAGACCTAATAAAGTATGCCAATAGCTAGCTCTTCTTTTTGTATTTCATGATTACATGGCAAATGATTTATTTGTGGAATAGACGTGAACAAGCTTGCAGAATCCTTTTATAGTGAGATAACTTAAACACTGACCTCTTCTGCATTTGAATATAATTAAAGATATAACTTACCTTATATCTTTTCCGACTTGATGTAAATTTTCAACATTTTTTTTATAAATAAGAAAAAAAAAGAACGCAACAAGGAATACAATGAACGAGTTAAAAACAAATTCCAAGACCACTTTGCTTCGTGTGCATTTCGTTAGTGCATTTTAAACTACATTTCGAACGTATTTTAAATTGGTAAAATATATTCAAATAAAAATTATAATTTTTATTTTTGTACACTAACAATTTCGATAAGAGATTTATTTATTAAATCAGATTTCAAGATTAATTGCCAGAATAATTTTAAACAATTCGATTTTCAATGTGGCCCCATTCCATCATTAAAGTAAAGTAAACAATCGATATCGAAAACTTTTTTCGTTGCAATGAAGCATTCATGTTAACTGGCAAATAACAACCAACACGAAATTAATGCATCCAGTGTTGCAGTCGCTGTGAGTGGGTTCAGTTATTTTCCATGGAAGCATAAAATTATTTTATTCAAAGTAGGCTAACTACATTGTTTATAAATTTTGGATTCCATGCTAGTAAATACTATGGATGAGCAAGTAGCTTTCAACCAACTGCTTTGTATTGTCATGTAACAATATTACCTTGGTGTGTCTTCTAGCCGATTCCTGAAATTTTTCGATCAATCAATGATAAAGATATTGTATTCTATGTATAAGGTTCCCACCTTTCCCGATCCGACCGGAACCACTACACATATTTTTTGAACCGACCTGTTCATTCCTCATTGTTCGTAACAATTGGATGCAAATCTNTTGCAGGTTGATGGTTGTCCCAGATAAAACCGTTATTTATTCTTTTAAAGAGTCTGAAAATTAATTCATTCCTCATTGTTCGTAACAATTGGATGCAAATCTAATTTTCTATCGTGTCTTTGAAACAAATTTTACAAGTGTTTTTCTAATTCATTCATTCCAATCATGTGACGGCAATTTTCCAGGATTTGGATTTTTCCCATAGCTTTTAGACGGGCAGAAATGGTTTGCCAGATAAAATTTAAGATTTTTCCATCTGTTTCTGACTCAAAGTGGCATCTTCACCAAATAGTGTTTGCAATTCGGCCTCTTCAAACTGTTCCGGTGGTATTCCACGTTCTTAATTTCATAGGCAGAAATGATTATGTCTGAACCGGTAACACCATATTTTGCATGTTTTTTCTGATTGAATATGATAACCATATGCCTCGAGACGCATTAGATGCGAACCTGTAGAACTCTTCAAATGAAAAAAAAGAAATGAATTTAAAATTATCCACAATAATCATAAAATTCAACGAAATACCATTATTAAGTGTTCATCAAGAACATATTTATGATCCAAATTCAACTGCATCGTTCAATGGCAATATTTCTGTATCCTTGAAAATGAACTTCATGATGATAGGTCTAGCAATGTCTTCCGGGTTCATATCCTATTATTGAAGTCACCAACAACGACTTAGCATCAGTATTCGCGCATTTCTCATTGAGAAGAATCGAACGGAAGCTAGTTCATTCTCAACAGCAGGGGTGAGAATAAGGGTTTTAATCTGTTACTTGCTGCGAACCGAACCGAAATTCATATCCCTTAACCATTCGCTTTAAACAGCCCGGCTTTAAAAATAACGTCTTGGAACTCAATCATTTCTGTATTTTAGATGCTGGTGGGTCGCAGGTGGGTCGTCGTAAAAGCCGATTATTTTGGGGAAGTAAAGCCAAATATTATGCACAATAACATTTATGCATTTCCACCACGAGCCTTACCAAATTACTGATACCCTATAAAGTGCAGGGGAATAAACTGCAATTGGTTTTTTAATTTTTAATTATAAATGAATTTCATTTAATCAATTGGAATTGGCAAGTTCAGCCTTGTAAAGTTAGAGTTACATGACTAAGTTATTGTAAGTTAATTATCAGTTATTAAGTAATAGTCAAAATAAACGGATCATTGGATCCAATAACATTCCCGAATTTTTTTTATTTTTACTTTTTTTTTTTAAATAAATAAAACATAAACGTAACTCGCACAACCTCAATATCATAACATGGGATAACAAACGAGGAAGCGCACAATGCTACCAAAGTAACTGTTACAGTTGTTGACATACGAGTGAACTTAATTTGGTGTCATACTTATAATGCTAACCCCATCTTGATTGATCTATTGGACACATTCTCTTATGATAATAATAAAACGATAATATTTTTAAAAGTCAAGAGAATCTGTAAATATCATCTAATCACGACACATACTAAATTTTCAGGTTATCCCGAAATTAGAATGGAGTTGTACACAGCTTATGACTTTTCAACTTGTTTTATCTTCTACTAAAATATGTTTTTAAGCAATCATAACCATATATCTTGCATAAAATAACTAAATTAATTGTGTTAATAAATAAGCGAACTCAAGAACGGACAGGCTGATTTACATCGCTAAGAAAATCTTCGTCATTTAAGTGTTTAAATGCATATCATTCTTTGACACTCATAACAGGAAACATTTATCTCTACGCAATACATACTTTGTACATACCAGTAATGCACCCAGGTATGACTGATAGGTATCATAAATTTCATTACACATCAATGAATCTAGCAAGTGTCGCAGACATGCTCTACATTTATTATGTTCAAGCAACAATCAATAATAATTGCACTATTATTAATATGGATAACCATTTTTCGAGGCAACAATGCTCTTGCTACCAAACATAAGATTAATGTCAATTTTGATGTTTTGCAATAAATCCATTGTTACCTAAGTTAATTTTCCATTGTACACAGGTAACGCACACACCATATTGATTTTTTAACCGAAATAATAAACATGTCATTATTTATGACGTCAACGAATTTTTTTATTTTTTAAAAATTTTTATTTTTAAGTAATCGTTAACATATTGCAGATAAAAATAAAGTAAAAAAAAAATTTCAGCGGTTTGACTCAAATTTGTATGTAAGTTAGACTCCAATTAATAATGCAATGCGTAAAATCCACAATATAATAGACACGTCTATAAAGCAGAAAAACTTCAAAAATTAATTGGTTCCAGAAAAACTCCTTTTGATTAAAGGAATCAAGCAAATTTCGATAGGATGCGTTAAAATATCTGGTTTCTAATGAAAATAGAAGAATGTTAAAAACACCTAAGTATAAATTTAATGAAATTAAAATGAAGGCCAAGATTTTATGCAAATATCCGTAAACTCGGGACTAAACGTTTTATGCCCCCATAAAGTTTTCCGAAAATATGTTGGTTTTGGTCAAATTTGAAAATGATATTGCAAATTTCTGTAGCAAGCGATGTAACACCGGGGTTTTATGCTAGATTCCATAATATTTAAGGTATATGAAATTAAATTGAAATCGGAGAATCGCTCGTATTGGTAGGTCCTAAATAGTTTGTTAAGTATTTGATTCGAATCCAAGCAGTAATAGACGCAGACGAGTAAGCCCAGTTCTGCGATGGGCTAACCACGTATTATGATATGACTTACCTTTATTAATTTGGAGAAAAAGCCATTTAGAAATTTAAATAAAGTTTTTAAGTATTTAGTTATTTTTTATCTAAGATCGTAGAAATGGTGGCCGTCATAAATTCGAATACCTAAAATATACGCTGTATAACTTAATTCCTTTATACAGTTAATATATATATATATTAGCTATCTATGTTATATATATATATATGTATGTATACTACGCTTTTCAAATAGAAAGTGGAAGTTAGTTATAAATAAAAAATCTTTATTCATCCAAATCAATGTCATCACCTTCGAAGTATTGCCCCTCTGATACATTGTACTTAAGCTAGCGTTTTTACCATTCCTCGAAGCATGCCGAAATGTCGTTTCCCGCTATAGCCTTCAAAGTGCGCCACGGTTCACGTTACATCTTTTCAATAGATTCAAAACGGTGTCCCCGGAGAGGTTTTTATTGAGTTTTGTATATAGCCAAATGTCACATTAAGCTAAGTCAGGTGGAACAATATATGTGGAATTTTTGGAAAAACTCACGTGTGTTTTTGGCACCAACCGAAATGAATCTTTTCTGAGGCTCAAATGATTCTTCAAAACAGTTTGACCTGATCCAATTGAAAAGTCTCTTATTGTCAATCGACGACTTTCGAGGACCCATTCCTTGATTTTCCTTATTAAAATCACTTTTAGTCGTTTAGAAAACACCATACGAGTAATGATGACATTCAAATAAAATTGGACACAGATGTCACTAACAGTATTACCAAAATAAGAATAACAGTTTCCTCTCGAATGCTATGTTCAAAAACTAAATTGAATTTTTAAATTTAAACTTCCTTGCTAACG